>JALPQI010008326.1:0-42630 GCA_025490895.1 Thaumatotibia leucotreta | reverse complement strand
GTATATCCGAATGCGTTTATAGGAAATAGACAATATAGACTTATCTTGACATCTGTAGGGTTGGGGCTTAAAGTTGTGTTTACGACCCTGTAAATGACAAAGAAAAGTACGGGAGTAAAACAAAGACATTTCGATGTTGGTATTTTATTGAAAGTTATGGTAATGGCTGGTAGCCACGGTAGGTACATCGAAGCCCGACGACCCTTTTTGAGAAATGGTAAAAATACTACTTACGCATAGATATACCTATAAAAGATGGTTTGCCGCTATGTAGGTAGCGGGACAAAGGACCTATTACCTAAAGCTTCGCTTGCCTTGAGTAGACTAAAATGGGCAGAGTCTGCAAGCTTTAGCTGAATACGAAACGAGCTAATCACATTAAAGTTAAACCGCTTATTGCAGTTTTGCTAGTTTAGCGGTCTGCCTTTACGGTTTTATAGCCTAATTTAAAATCCATGATTGTTTTAACTTACACGACATAAATAAATGTACTTACTTCTATGGCGCAACGATCCACTAAATGTCTCACTAATTTTCAGCATACTGTGTTGAAAAAGTTCATCACTGATCGTGCTCGTATATACAAAGGTAAAAAGGTGCAAATTATAAGTCAACTACATAACTAAGTTTTTGAAACGCAACAAAAGTCAAATACGACACCGACACGTCATTTTTTTTTAAGTTTGACCTGTTTGAAAGGTGCAAATTTTTACTTTTAAAAAGCGGTATTAGATGCCGCGGTCTGTTGAGTCCAATCAATCGCATGCGGTGATCGGGGCCGACAGATCGCACCGTATAATACTGCTTTTTAAATATTGTTTTGAGTAATTATTGTACATATTTTTAATTATATAATTTAAATACCTAATTGTAACTGCAAAAATTAGCCAATCATTTTTTTATACTAATATTACTTACAGATAATTATTGGCTAAAAGCCAAGATGCCAGGTCACAACCCTATGTCAAATGAAAATTAAAAAAGAGGCACTTGCCGGCCTGGCAATAAGGTACCTACTTCCCGGCCGCTTTTTAGGCACGTAACTACAACATTTTATTGTTTGAGAAAAGTAATATTAAGCGATCGTCAACGTTGCAGAACACCGCGTAATAAGCACTGATCCGAAAGGGAATGTTCTCAATAGCATTCAAGAAAATTTTCTGATGTACGTTCCCGTTAATTTATGAACTTTTGAAGAATGTTCTACAAATTGTACATTGCTAGGCACATTCGAGACGTCAGCTCAAACATGTACGCAGTTAAGTCTCGATTGTTAGAAACTAAAACATGCCGAGTATACAGTAAACCGTATACAGGCGGTAATGGTTTTAACCGCACTTACCATACGTGCGGTTACTTGTTTTCGGCGTTCATGTTTTCAAATATATATTTTTAAATATTTAATTTGAGTTGTTCCACAAAAATATATAACTACCCATTTTTCCATTCACACGTTACGTTTTTAAAATACCAAAATTTAACTGAACAGCGAACATACATACTTTTCCGTAACAATAGAGAGCCGTTGAATATTCTTTGAATAAAACCCGTAGCCCGATGGCTGCAGGTAATGGATACAACGATTAAGTAAACGAGCCACTGTTTTAAAGTAGGCACACATTTGCCAGCTTTTATTTATTATCTTAACCACTGAAGTTTTTTGGATAGCGTTTATCGTAAGGGCGCTGGGGAAAACATAATATCGTAGTATCCAACACACTGGTACATTGGTTTATAAATGTTCAGAACACTAAATAATTAATGATGTTGGCAGTAATAGAAAATTGAGTGGAGCATGACGAAAAATTGGAAGGGCTCATCATTTTAATTTACCTAAGTTTCAAAACGCCCAAAACAGATCACTGCCGAACGAAAACATATAATGCAATTGCATATGGTCGCATTAGGAGTATTAGCCCAGTAAATGCCTCTACTATGATGATGCTGCAGCCCATAATCAATCTTCTATAAATAGATGGTTCACACACTTCATTCAGCCTACTTTTACAAAACCTACGGGAAGGGTTGGAGTGTTTACAAATGTATTCTTACTCACATCACCGCACGGTTCTCAGCAATGACTGGAAAAAAATATTCTTCAATGTGGGTTATAAAATCTCGAATAAATATAGCTTCTAAGAACTTGCATACGTATGACGTGAACTTTTAGGATACCAGTTAAGCTCGGAATCAGGAAACGGGACCGGTATTTTCTCCGTACAAAAGAACTGTTCTTTTTTCGTTCTTTTTGGTTCTTTTTCGTTCTTCGGTAAATAAATTTTAAGTTATTGCAGTAATTTAAGCATACGATGTTCTAATGAAATATAGAATAATACATAAAGAGTGTCGGGATACCCCCTAACTACAGCCGAGCTAAGAGGGGTAGGATTTTAGCTATCTGCACATCTACGCACGTAGGCATGGACTCATAATTGAAACACAACACACATGACTTACTATGTTTTTTTATTACTCTGGTTCGCAAGAGTTAAACCACTGTCTGAGAAGAACCAGGAAGAAACTCAGCGGGTTGTATTGTAATCTTTTCAAATCATTGGTATTTACAATTTTAGATAATCACAATAGGTAACACTTGAAACATAATTAATTAAAACATGATTAAACAACATAGAAAATGACTGGAGAGTTCTAAGTTTGAGTCCATGCTTCTCTAATATCAAAACACAAAGAAATAAAGTCTTTCGTCAGGAAGAATGGCTTTGTAAGTCTAACACGCGAATCAGAATGATTCATAAACACTGCGCTAGTGACCTTTTATACTATCAGATCATAAACTACCTGCTCATAGGCGGGCAGATCCCAATATGACGGTTAATGTCTACCTGCATGGAACAAGCAAAGACCAATCCAAGCAAAACATTGCTTATCGTTTTCTAGATATCGAACTCTTAACAAATTAATTTTAAACATTGCAAATAAGAATATTCTAATGTTCGACACTCGACGTGTCGCACAGCTCCGCGACGACTGAAGCATGTCTCCGACACGGCCAAACTGACAAGACAAGCGTCCTCGCTTGTATCTGAAACAAACATGTACACCAGTAGTCTTTGTCACCACTCGGTCACTCCTGACCAATTTTTCTGTCTACGTAAAATCAACTCAAGGAAAATAATTTTAATCTTAGCAACTGAATTTAGGATCACATTTAAGGTAAATTAACTACCACCAATTTAAATGCAAGACCAGACAAGTACCACCTGGCTTTCATAGCCACCTTTTACGTAAAACACATAACGGCAAAGTTTCGGAAGCAGGTCTCTCATTCGTGGCCTATTGGTTATCACATAACCACACACTACGCGCATCCCCAAGGGATCGCCGAGTCAACCCTATGACTCTACGGTCTCTACAAGACCCGACCTCCGCCAGAGCCTGCCGCGTACCGCGTACCCACGGACTACCCAAAGATAGACACCGATTTCTAACGGGCTACGGCTACGATCAGGCCTCTGGTATGGTCGACCAACCGAACTGAGAACCTCATCCTTCATGCCACAACAATCTTCATCTACTTCAATTGGTACTTGGCTTTCTAGCATTTTCATTAACTACAAAATTTTATCTGTATTCAATTATTATGAACTTCAATTTGTTAGACAATTCTGATACTGCCACCAGATCAGTTTTGATTACCAGTAAAATCATAATTAAGGAAATACAAGTCACGTTTATGTACATTGTAAACTCACATTGTGACATAGTCACCTCATCCCGTTTAACAACAATAACTTCTTTTGTGGCATTACCAATTCTAACGCAAAATGGTAAAAATAAAAGCGAAAATAAAGTTGTAGTTTTCTTAATAACCGTTTTACGGAAAACAAAATTCTAAGTTTCCAATGAGTACCTAGGTACTCACATTACTAACAGAAAATTAAATAAACCACTTTGTAATTTGAATTTTAACCAGTCATTAACTTCTTACTACTTTACTAGCCAGTAACCGACATAGTTCTACAATAGTCAAATGAAACACTTCAACAAACCAACAAATGGGTTGCAGTACTCACAGCAGTTACAATACTCCAGATGCTACACCCAGCAACTGAGTCTTAACAACCACCTCCATGGCTGTCGCACAATCTAAACGCCTTGACCACATACATCATTAAACCAAACGCACGCCACTCACAATCGTGGCCGCATTGAGACGGAAAAATAGATCCGATTTTACACCTACGGCTACGAATGATAAATGGTGTATGTAGTCTGAGAAAACTGAACCCAACAAAATTGTAAAAAGTTTCATTTCACGTTTGCAAACTAATTGATTAATTCCAAGAATTACAAAACACAAAACATGATATAGTGAAGGTGAAAACAAAACTGTAGTTATCTTATTAACTGTTTTACGGAAAACAAAGTGCTAAAATTCAGTATTGTACTTTCATTGAGTAAGTACTAACATCACAATTTAGGTCTCAGAGCTATACTGATTACTAAGTAGCAAGTTCAAATGCGGACTCAGCAAATGTCCGACTCACAACTACGATTAAGTTTCAGATGTGACACGGCTACACATAGCCGGGCAACTAACAGTTGCACTCAATGCGCGTCCCTCATGGACCGCCCGTGCCGAGTTCACCCTCGGACTCATGGCTACACATAGCCAGGCAACTAACAGTTGCACTCAATGCGCGTCCCTCATGGACCGCCCGTGCCGAGTTCACCCTCGGACTCATGGTTTCACACGAAACCCGACCTCCGCCAGGGTTGATGGCCTACCGCGTACTCACGGACTGTAAACAGATACCGATTTCTACTGAGCTACGGCTACACATCAACCACTGGTACGGTCACATCACCATCTAAACTTAATCTTCATCAGATTGACACTGATCTGAACAAACTTCTAAATCTAATTCAATTTCGTCAGTCAAGCTCTGATCCCTAAATCGACCATGCGCGTTTTGTAAGTACGTCTCGAATATAATGATTTTAGGTTATAGCGATCACCATCATCATCATAACCGTCATCATGACCACCATCATGACCACCATCATGACCACCATCATGACCACCATCATGACCACCATCATGACCACCATCATGACCACCATCATGACCACCATCATGACCACCATCATGACCACCATCATGACCACCATCATTACCTTCATCATGACCTTCATCATGACCTTCAACATGACCTTCATCATGACCTTCATCATGACCTTCATCGTGACCTTCATCATCATCATCGGCATTTTCAATTTGATAAACTCAAAAGGATAAGCCCTCGATGACTACTACAACATTAGTTTCACTAATTAGCTCAGAGCTCAAATAGCCCAACAAAATGTGAACTTCTCACCGGATTGACAAGGCAGTCTGTTGTAATGGTGTGGACACTCCACGCGTTGCACCACGTGTTCACGGTAGGCAGTAGCGACACCAGTCTTCATCCTCTGCCACGCCGTCGGGACACGATGACAGCAACAGCCACGATGCCGGCAGGTTGCTCTGGTTCAACATGGTGAACTGAAAATATCAAATTGTACGGTATCAGTTTCATCGCTGAAATAATTTGCACGCGGGCTCAGCCCGATGAGGTTGGGCTCTAACGAGACTAGAAAGTTAAGTTTAGTGTATTGGCATCTGCTTACACTTTGCCATTAAAATAATGATGGACTTCACTTTACTACAACCAAGTTAATCTCGCAAATAATAAAACGTTTTAGGGCACAAAAACTTCACGCTACAAACAAATGTCAACCGTTAATTTTTTAAATTGACTACTTCGAATTTTTCATTAAAACAATTGAAACGAAACCTGTCCTTTTATTTCCGTTGCTCCAAAACAACCAAAGAGTTGGCGTCACCAGTCCTTAATTTCTTGGACATATCGCAAGATATTGCGCTCGTTTCATCGCCACAGCATAGTCATCACGAACGAAAACGCAGACCACTCTCACAGTGATCTTGTTGATCTTGAAGTTGAACATCTGTAACGGTAATTTCACACGCATAGAAAACTTTTAACAACAGGCATGGATTGAAAATGTTTATCACGATCAAGAATTAATTTTTGGCACACTATAAAACAAAGTTATCTGCACGAATTTCAGAACTGCTAGTATTTCAAAACTAAGAAAGTAACAAGTATACGCCATGATATCATTTTAAATTACTACAATTACTGTTTTTATTTTTCTGATCAGGTGGGTAGGGTACCTACCCACACATTGTTACAACAGAAATCACGAAAGAACAAGGCAGTTATTTATATCACGACTCAAAGCAAACTGCAAAAATTGTGAATAATCATTACCTTACAAACTGTTGTCGATTTTAACCCTTACCGTTTACATGTGATACATTACCAGCGCTCACTGTTTTGTGAGCTTGGTGATCCCACTTGCTGATGTCGGGATACCCCCTAACTACAGCCGAGCTAAGAGGGGTAGGATTTTAGCTATCTGCACATCTACGCACGTAGGCATGGACTCATAATTGAAACACAACACACATGACTTACTATGTTTTTTTATTACTCTGGTTCGCAAGAGTTAAACCACTGTCTGAGAAGAACCAGGAAGAAACTCAGCGGGTTGTATTGTAATCTTTTCAAATCATTGGTATTTACAATTTTAGATAATCACAATAGGTAACACTTGAAACATAATTAATTAAAACATGATTGTTTAATCATGTTTTAATTAATTATGTTTCGTTAACATAGAAAATGACTGGAGAGTTCTAAGTTTGAGTCCATGCTTCTCTAATATCAAAACACAAAGAAATAAAGTCTTTCGTCAGGAAGAATGGCTTTGTAAGTCTAACACGCGAATCAGAATGATTCATAAACACTGCGCTAGTGACCTTTTATACTATCAGATCATAAACTACCTGCTCATAGGCGGGCAGATCCCAATATGACGGTTAATGTCTACCTGCATGGAACAAGCAAAGACCAATCCAAGCAAAACATTGCTTATCGTTTTCTAGATATCGAACTCTTAACAAATTAATTTTAAACATTGCAAATAAGAATATTCTAATGTTCGACACTCGACGTGTCGCACAGCTCCGCGACGACTGAAGCATGTCTCCGACAAAGAGTATAAAACATTTTAAAATATTGGGCTATTTCGAGGTTTCATATTTTCAATTATTTCTTCAAAATAAAAATCTTAGGCCTAGTTTGACACTTACCGAAGCCTTCTTGGCTAAATTGTAAGTGATTTGTCGCAAATTACACTTTTGCTTCTTCTTAACTTAATATGGTCATCAAATGCAGGTATCTAATAAAAATTTATAAAGTGACTTTTTAGGATTCTAAAAATCCGGATTCTAAAATTTATAAAATACCAGTTCCGGTCTCTGCTCAGAATCACACCAAGTCTCTGCAGGTGAAATTGCATCGAATATTAAACCCCAGCGTGAAGTTAAACGAGCAATTTTGGATTGGGCGTCTGTGGGAAAATAGATTTCCCGCCTGGACCGGTGTTCTTACCACGTGTTGGCTAGGAACGCTTTCGATAGCGTTTACGCGATACGTAAGACTAATCCTTACCCAAGTAACAAAATTCTCCTGTAGTGCACAGTTTATAGGCTTACAGCACTAGTACCTCTCTCTTAATGGTTCTAGGTTTTACCACAAACCTGATAACAGGTTCCACGGAGTATAGTTGTCTTAATTATGTTGTAAACAACTTTCTAACCTAAATGGTCACGTTTTTTTGTCATAAACATTAAAAAAATACATTTGATCAAATACGGACTCAGGTATCTTGTTACAGGCAATTATGTTTAGAGCAAAAAAGAGTATTTGGACATTTGAAGTTTTTCACTTAATAAAACAACTATGGATCTTTAGCAATAAGACCGCGTGTTGTATGCCTCTATTGCTTTCTATGTTTTTTTTTGTGGAGTGTGCGGTAAAGAATATTGTATTGTATTGTAAGGATGAATAAACTGTAAAGTATTTATATCACGCTTAGAAAGTATTTCATCGCTCCAATCCATCAGTGTGAGTGTGATGCTTTGCGTACTGAGATAAAGCTAAAGCAAATCTTACTTTCCAAGTTACAGTATGGCTACAGGTAGCCGTACCATGACTTTGCAAGTATCGGTAACTTTAGGTTTTACTCGATACACAAAGTAGGCCATCGATCGTGCTCAATCACAATAATATATTATATCAGAGCGAGCGCGATAGAATACATCACGTATCGAGTAAAACCTAACGTATCCTTTACTTTCCTACTCATGGTACGGTTACTGGACTCTGTCCAAGCCAGCGGGTTTATTACTACGTAAATCCTTATCTGGTGCCAATGCTTTTTGTACCATGTGTGCCTTATCAGAGGCATAAATACTCATTAAGAGAGAGCCTAATGGATTTCTAATAACTGTATCGTGAATAATTAATGCGAGTGTGAGAGGATGTTTTCGGCACGTTGAAGGTTGGTGAGAATATTAGAAGATAGCTCGGCTGCCCTATGCAGAAATCAAGTATCTGTGTTTTGGCAAATTTTACAGTAGAGCGAAAAAACGTTTTTTTTAGACTTTTCTTGATTACATGTTTACTAGTTAAATGATAGCATTAAAAATTGCTGTGTTTTATTATGCAAGATATCATTAATAGTAAACTATAAAAAAAAAATTCAAAATTATGAGGCCAATCATTTTAAAATGCAAAAACAGTTTTCTGCGTAAAATGCGATAAGATAATTTTAAAGCTTTTCTACAAAAAAACAAGTATCTGTATATAATTTCGTGTTTTAGTAAGCTTGTTCTTTATAAGTTTATAACACAAGCATATTTTATACTACATTTTAGATGCCAATAATTTAGTGTATGTCATATTTGTGTAAAATATATTATTTCAATATTAATATAGTATGTATTTCACGGAAAAGAAGCCCCTATTCTGTTTGAATGCAAGTTGTTTTAAAATTCATAATGTAGCACAAGTTTTTTTTTTCTGGAACGAAGTATTTCTCATACAGAAATGCTTAAAAAATTACATCAATTACTTAAGTTGTAGGAAACTACAAATACCTCAAATACCGAACCGAAAAAGAACTTCAAAACCGACGACAGTCTGTGGAAAATATCTAGACGCACACGTGGAAGACATAAAAACAATCGATAGTTATAGTTTTGTTCAATAAATCAACATAGGTACAATATAGTTGCATGTATATTTTATTATTTACACCTGGCATAGGTGAAAAACCTAAGAAAGTCACCTGTTGTACGTGTGAGTGACGTATTCGAATAGAGAGCACATATTTGAAATTAGTAACACAAACAAAACAAATGCCTATTCGAACACGTCACTCACACATACAACAGGTGACTTTATTAAGTTTTTCACCTATACAGAACATAAAGATAAAAATACCTATATAAATCAACCTTATTCAAACATCTGTATTAACTAGTTCACCTTCCTCTATTAAATCTAGTGATTGTGAATTTTCTTGCAATTGGGTTAAAAATAATTGCTAATTACTTGGCATTAAGGGCACTAACTTTTCCAAAATCTTTTTTTTTTTGCTGACCTCTGCCTCCTAAGACATTGTTTTTTTTTGGTAATTCGTGCACTGTGTATTTTTTCTGTAAGAAGTCCACTACTTTCTATTGCTTATTCAAATTATTTTTATATAAAATTCAGTCTCATATCCGTTTCTGAAGCAAACTTCGACCACGTTTTTCAATAACAAATTCCTTAAGTTGTCATTTTTATAATTTTTCATCACATTCAGCTAGTGGTAGAAACTACCACAATTCTCGAATTTTACTCATGTTATTATTTTCTAAACATAATGTAGAAACTATCTGTTTTGCCCTATGGCGAGCATTTGAATGAAACCATTCCAGTGTTCTTTGCGTCTTTTCACTTTAAATAACTTATACAGCCAGGAAAACACTTCAGTTATCAGATAATAAGCTTTTAAATAACACTTCACGTATGTATACGAACTATGACTGACAAACGTATGAAAAAACAGCCAGATTCATTACTTGAATTAAAAAGGTACCACAGGACAATTTCTACCCAAAACTCAAATAAATATAAATATAAGGTTTTGGTATCCTAATAAAATGAAAATTTCTACGCTAAAGTCAAGTAACTCCGCGATCTATATCAATATTTCTATGCTAAAGTCAAGTAACTCCGCGATCTATATCAATATTTCTACGCTGAAGTCAAGTAACTCAGTAATCTATATGAATTTCAAGTATCTTTTGCAAGATACTTGATTTCAACGTAGAATTAGGGTATATACTTGTTTTTAGCGTAGAATACCCCGTTAAAAAAAGATACTTGGATTTTTTAAAGTTCTGTATTTAGAAAAATATTCATTATAAAAAAAAATTTAAATACTAAAAAATGCATTTTAAATCAGTGAATCGAATGGTGTAAAAAAACATTTTTTGATAAATTTCGAGATACTTGATTTCTGCGTAGGGCAGCCGAGCTAACACCGTCTTAACCGTTAAACTGCCGCTAAATAGCAGTGTTTGCACTGCTGTGTTTCGGTTTGGGGGTAAGATAGCCGGTATAATTACTGGCATAGATAGAGGCAACCCATCTAAGTCCTCAGGGTAGGTAGCGGATAGGCGATTTTTTGATTACTATGTCCATGGGCCTCAGTTCCTGCTTTCCATGAGGTGGGCTGAGAGCTCAGTTGTCTACCTTCGTCACACAAAGAAAAAAAGAGACACCGTCAACTGAGGCTTAATTTCCCATGTAAAAGAAACTGTTCCGTATAAATATAAATTTATATAATTATATTAAAATGATTTCCGCCGATATTGTTGCAGACTCCATGTTCCAGACATAGTCTAGCAACATTAAAAATGTATTTTATACATGGCAAACTTGTATCTTGTCCTTCTTAGCAATATAATCTTTTCGTTCACACGTACTTCTGATTTTAATTATAATTAAATACCTATAAGCGACATATAATACCCAAATAGGCTTTTAACATGTTCCTTCGAGCCGGGTATCTTGTAGGTCAAAACAGTTTGTGCGTCGATTTCAGTGATTGAAACTAAGAAGCAAAATATTTTCGGTGAGCAAATTCAAAAGGGCCGCCATTGTGGTATGTATCCAATGTTCCCGTGCATTCACCGAGTCAACGCGTTCAAAAACACATCCACTGCGCAGCGAACGCGCACTTGGCATTAACAGCTGTCAGCCAAGTCGCCAATAGGAAGCCGCCAAGTCTACGGTAAACTGGTCACACTACGAGTTTGTCAAACTCTACGACGTCTATGGGTGGACGTTTCCGTTCGAGTCGTTTGACATTTCGGCTATTCTTCGTGCGTTGTACAATTTTTTGTTTAAAAGTGTTTATTTACGTGTTTTCGAGTGATTTTGGTGTTTGCAATTAGCTTTCCGCAATATTTCGGTTTAAAACTTTGCTCCGTAAAGTCTCGTATTGTATTGTACATTGCGATTCGTTTCGTTCGTCAAAAACAATTGCCGGTCGCCATTGCTATCGGATTGGAATATTTGAAATTATTTATTGGTGTTTTGTGCACGAGTTTTATAAAATAACCTGCTTTTATATGAATAACGTAAGTATAGCTTAATTAACAACAATATTGTAAAACACGCTTATGTTATGTTGCACTAAACCAATTTCAAGGCACTAACTATTCCTAATTTAATTTAATAGCATGGCAACCAATCAGGAGGTGGAGACGACGAAGCTGAAAGCACGTCGTGGTGCCAAAAAGGCTACTCTTACGAGACTCAAAAACAAACCTGTTATGGAGTACGAGAATAAAGAAATTCTGCAGCTAATGCTGGAGAAGGCGCAACAAGCTTACTGTGAGTACGAAACACTATCTATCGAAATAGGAGATGGTGAGGATCCCTCATCAACAGAAAATTGCTATTTTGAATGTGTAGCCGCGTTGCGTCAGAGGATCGCGGAACTTTCCGGACCTTCCCCTGCAGTTTCGCCAGGAGGATCAGGTCTGCAATCCGCACAAGTAGCCTCAAAAATAAAATTACCTAACATACAGCTACAAAATTTCAGTGGAAAATACACAGAATATCGGCCATTCATCGAAATGTTTACTGCACTTGTGCATAACAATGAAGGGTTTGACAATATTCAACGGTTTTTCTACTTGAGAAGCTTCTTAAAAGCTGAGGCCTATGACTTAGTCAAAAACTTGCCCGTTATTGGGGCTAGTTATTCTGAAGCTCTCCAAATTTTAGCTGATAGGTATGATAACAAATACAAAACAATTAATGAGCATATTAATGCCTTATTCGACTTGCCTGTTTTAAATAAATCTAGTGCTAGTGCTCTGCGATCATTGGTTTCAGTTACCAAACAGCATCTTGCTGCGTTAAAGAATTTGGGTGAATCAATTGACAAGTGGGACAGTGTGCTGATATGTCTAATGAACAAGAAGCTTGATCCTGTCACTAACCGCGAGTATCATCTGCACAGAGATTTGACAAAACAGCCAATGTTCAATGATTTCTTGAAATTTATAGACCAACGGGCTCTCGCCTTAGAGAACAGCGAGGGACGGGCTGATTCAGCGACTGCAAGCGGTGTTGGTGTCAAGATGCCTCCCGCAATGCCTCCTGCAAAGAGTGTGACAGGACCACCACCAAGGAGCCCAGAAACTGTCTGTTCTGCGGTAAGGAACACAAATTATATGCATGCCAAAAATTTGCTTTAGCCACTATAGCGGAGCGGCTAGCATTTGTGAAAGAGACTAAACTGTGCAAAATATGTCTCAACATACATCAAGGGAAATGCAAGTTTCACTTCAAATGCAATGTATGTAAGGGGCCACACAACTCTCTACTGCATATAAATGAAGATCAACCAGCTGTCACCTTCAGGAACAATAAAAGCGACAGCAATAAAGCGAAAGGTTTTATATTGTTGCCAACTGCTAAGGTGAAACTGATTGCTAGTGATGGCAAAGAAATAATTGTCAAAGCTTTGCTCCAGACATGCCACAGACTGGAATTGATTTGTCCAAGATTAAGATTCCTGAAAACATAAAACCAGCCGATGATTCTTTCTATACTACAAGTGAGATAGATGTTTTATTGGGTGCTAATATCTATTTTCAGAGCAATTTGGCGCAACCTGAGGAGCTGATGAACCCTGATGCCACTCCCTGCTTCATCCATACACAGTTTGGTTACATTGCTGGAGATGACGTCCGATCTTCACTTCTCAAGCAACCTGCTGTTACTTTTTTCTGTCAAGAATGTCAAACTGATATAAGTGATACTATGTCCAAATTTTGGCAAACAGAAAAGGTGCCTGAAATATATGCGGAACATACCTCTGAGCAACAACAGTGCGAAAAATTATTCACTGAAACTGTCAAACTAGAAAACAATCAATTTACAGTTTCTTTGCCTCTAAAAATTCCCATATATGATGTAAATAATACTTTGGGGGATTCATTTGGTCTAGCTCTCAGGCAATATCTTAATCTTGAAAAACGATTTCAAAAGAATCCAAAGTTGTATGGGGATTACAAGGATTTTATACATGAATATCTTGACTTAGGTCATGGATCATATGTTGACATTTCTTCATATGATCTATCGAAGGATCCAGTTTATTTCTTAAGTCATCATGCCTTTTTGAGACCCGATGCTGTCTCTACCAAATTAAGAACGGTCATGAATGCTTCTATGTTAACGAGTAACAAGGTTTCGCTGAATCATATCCTAATGAATGGACCAATCGTTCAACAAGAACTGTTTGATATACTGTTATCTTTTAGGATACATAAATATTTCCTTGCTTGCGATATCAGGCGTATGTTCCGAAATATATTAATTCAGGAAGAGCAGCGATCTTTGCAAAACATTCTCTGGCGGGACACTCCCAGTGAGTCGATAAAATGTATTCAGTTAAATACTGTTTGCTATGGAATGAAGTCTTCAAGCTATCTTGCAACAAGGTGCTTGAATGAACTGGCTACGAAATTTGAGAGGCAATATCCTCTAGCCAGTTCGGCAATATTAAACTCTACCTATGTAGACGACATCATTCATACAGAGGACAGTTTGGCAAAGATTGTTGACACAAAAACCCAATTAATTGAGTTACTTAGTAAAGGTAGTTTTGCACTACACAAGTGGGCTGCTAATGACCCATCTATATTGACAAATATTCCAGCAGAACAGCAGGTTGTTGGAGAGCTGGATTTGAACAAGGACATCAAAACATTAGGTTTAAAGCTTGACATTGATGCCGATGCTTTTAAACTCACATGTCCACCTTCAGATAACGTCCCTAAGACAAAAAGACAGATTCTAAGCTACATAAGCCAGTTCTATGATCCGCTAGGTCTAGCTGGACCGGTTTTGGTGCAGGCCAAAATAATCATGCAAAAGTTGTCACAGTCTTGCACTAGCTGGGACTCTGCTCCCTCGCCTATTTTACAAAAAGAATGGCTTGAGTTTTACAATGATTTGCAGGCAATGAAAGACATTAAAATAAAAAGAAATGTTACTGTAGACAACATTCAATCTGCTCAAATTGTAGCATTTGGGGATGCCTCAATTTCTGCATTTGGAGCAGCGTTCTATTTGCGAGTCACTGACAAGAATGGCAAGGTATCTATGTCACTTCTTTGCTCTAAGAGCCGAATTTCAGCAAAAGATAAGAAACTGACTGTGCCACGATTAGAATTGAATGCGTCACTTTTGATGGCAAAATTATGCTTGAGAGCGTACAATACATTATGTAAAAAGATTCCTATTGAAAGTGTGCATCTTTTCAGTGATTCTCAAGTTGTATTGGCATGGCAAAAAACGGATCCAACGAAACTGAACGCTTATGTCGCTAATCGTGTCAAATTAATAAACGAATATACAAAAGGTTTTCAATGGTCTTACATAAAGACAGACCACAATCCTTCTGATTGTTTGAGTCGAGGCGTAAAACCTACCGAGCTACAAGGTAACCAACTGTGGTGGTGTGGACCAGAATGCATATGTGATCCAGAGTATAGATTCAGTGAATATAGCTATGATGTACTTAAAAGCTTACCGGAGGTCAAGCATACTGAAGGTTCCAAGTCAGTGTGTATGGCATCACAAGAATCGGTTTCTCTTGCAAAATATTTGTTAGAAAAATATTCTAGCATTAACAAGGCAGCTAATGTACTTGCCTATGTTCAAAGATTTTGTAAAAATGTAAAGCCAGGATCTCAAAAGGTAAAATCTAATTTCGTAACATTTAGTGAAGCAACACAGGCTTTGCATTTCTTCATAAAAGAGGAACAGGAAAAATTTTTGACAAGGAACTGGCCTCACTAAGGGCAGGTAGGCAAGTCTCTACATATTTACAATCTGTCAACCCCTTCATTGATGCTAATGGCATTCTCAGAGTAGGTGGACGGTTGCAACACTCTTCCTTGCCTTATAACCAAAGGCATAAAATAATTTTACCAAAGGAATCTATGGTAACTTGCCTCATCATTGAGAATGAGCATTTAAAACTACTACATGCTAGTCAGAAAGAAGTTCTAAGTAGTTTAAGCCAACGCTATTGGATAGTTAATGCTTTGAGATTGGTGAAAAAGTTTGTAAACAAATGTCTCACGTGCTTTAGACTTAAGGGTGTTACAGCTAAGCAATTAATGGGATCGTTACCCGCAGGTAGAGTCACCATTGACCGTGTATTTGCCAAAGTAGGTATTGATTTTGCCGGGCCGATCCTGTTAAAGCAGTCAAGAGTGAGAAGTGTCATCACAACTAAAGGTTATATTGCTGTGTATGTGTGCTTTGTCACCAAAGCCATACACCTAGAGTTGGTGTCAGATTTGACTACTGATACATTCTTGGCTAGCTTCAAACGATTCATTTCAAGACGTAATGTCCCGACAGAGGTATATTGTGATAATGCCGCTACTTTTAAGTCGGCTAATACTCAGTTGTCTGAGCTCTATAAATTAAATAATGATAAATGTCATCAATTGCAAGTTCAAAATGTTACCTCGAAATTGGGAACGACTTTACATTTCATACCGAGTTACTCTCCAGTATTCGGTGGCCTATGGGAGGCCGCTGTAAAAAGTGTTAAATACCATTTAAAACGAGTGTTAGGCTCTCATGTTTTAACATATGAACAACTGTATACTGTGTTAGTGCAGATAGAAGGTATTTTGAACTCGCGACCAATAACGCCAATGTCATCTGACATCGAGGATCTTTCCTTCTTGACACCGGGACACTTCTTAACCGGTGCACCTTTGACTTGTTATCCTGAACAGGATATCACAAATTTACCTGATAACAGATTAAAGTTTTGGCGGAAGTGTACTGCTTTACAACAGCACTTTTGGCGATATTGGTCAAAGCAGTACCTAAATGTTCTACAGTACCGTCCTAAATGGAAGACTCCTTTACCTAATGTTAAAGAAGGCTCTCTTGTTATCTTGCGTGAGATGAATACTCCGCCAATGACTTGGCCTATGGCCAGAGTAACCAAAGTCTTTCCAGGCCAGGATGGGAAGGTAAGAGCCTTAGAGGTAAGAAAGGCAAATGGCAAAGTTCATACAACTTCTGTCACTAAAGTTTGTATATTGCCTTTAGATGAATAATATGTATTTTTAAACTATAAGAATGCCACTTCTTATTTTAAGGTATATGACTTATAATTGTACTGATAATTGTGTAGGTACTAAAATAATGGTTTTACCAGTCATATACTGAGTTAAGATTTCATTTTATGTTTCAGAATTTATGTTTAGTTCTACATGAAGTGGCACTTGTTTTTATATTATGGTTAATGTCTTATCATGACCACATTCATAGTAGTATTGCAAACTTGTGTACATAGCAACTTATTAAGTTGTTAGTATGTGATAAAATTATTTTTAATATGAATAAACCTTAAAAGATTACAGTCCACTCCAAATATCGAACTATGTAACACAAGGGTGCAATAATTTAACTATGACAATGTTCTTGCATGTTCTTTTCTGTTAGTGGAATATGTTGCAGACTCCATGTTCCAGACATAGTCTAGCAACATTAAAAATGTATTTTATACATGGCAAACTTGTATCTTGTCCTTCTTAGCAATATAATCTTTTCGTTCACACGTACTTCTGATTTTAATTATAATTAAATACCTATAAGCGACATATAATACCCAAATAGGCTTTTAACAGATATAACTAAATGATGTTAACCAAATATTATAAGCATGATTATAGAAAAAAACCGGCCAAGTGCAAATCGGACTCGCGCGCGAAGGGTTCCGTACCATTATCAATTTATTATAAAAAAATACTGTTAAATCACCTACCTCAAAAACTATAGGAGATAAATTAATCAAACTAAAAATCGTTGATAGAATTAATTAATGTGTATAACATATTTTTTTCTATTAATACCCCACACGCTTATATACAACTAAAAAAAAATTTCTATCTCTCAGTTACATGTATGAAGGGCCCCCACCCCAATGGTGTTTTTTACAATTTAGTATCATAATATTATGTAGGGCTGTAAATCTATAAGGGTTCCGTTTTTGCCATTTTGGCTACGGAACCCTAAAAATATCCAAATACAAATAAATACCTAATTATTTGTATTGTATA
This sequence comes from Thaumatotibia leucotreta, assembly GCA_025490895.1. Classification (NCBI taxonomy): domain Eukaryota; kingdom Metazoa; phylum Arthropoda; class Insecta; order Lepidoptera; family Tortricidae; genus Thaumatotibia; species Thaumatotibia leucotreta. The sequence continues at coordinate 25,031 of JALPQI010008326.1, read as the reverse complement.
CTATCACTATAAAGTTTGCTATTAAGATAACACTTAAAATATACACAGAAGCATAAGCCCAAAGTCAACACAACTGTCGCAAGTGTTTGTTTTTTTTTGCAGAAAAAACGGGCAGTTTCGCCGGTTATTTCGTTTGTTTTCTGATGATACTGCCAACGGGAAAAAATGTCAGGTCACGGGCAAAGTGCAGACCGCTGTATGCCGTTAACTTGAATGATTTCTCTGCGGCTTTTCTAGGGTTTTTCACCTCTGACGCGACCTTTATCAGTTTATTTACCCAGTTTTCCTTTTTCTTCGGTCTTACTGAGATGTATCAATTAATTTCAGCCTATTGGGTGACACGTTTCAGTATAGCTAAATCCAGAGTAATACATATATATAAGATTATCATTAGTAACTAGGTAGGTATATTCTGTATTCTGATTAGAATAAAGAAATCAGACATTTTTTTAAAGCATTTTTTTCTTTTTTTTGGGCCTGGTCGGTTAAATAGTGGTCTTACATTTCATAATTATAATCTGAAAAAAAAAACAAAAATTCTAAAAAGTAGACGTGGTTGGCTTCAAAAAGGTACAATAAAATGAATTTAAACTTTCGTTAGAAATAAAAACTATAGGTACATATAATTAAACGGTTAAAATCACGTATATTTAGTCACTAGATGTTTCGGAGAGCTTAGGTCTGCATTATCAAGCACGTCACAATACACGTTACGTAGCAACTTAACTTCGGTGGTTTTAGAATCAAAACAAGAACAGAATTGCCTATCTGGTCCATCCGGGTGCCACACACAAAACAGTAGCTAATGGAGAAGTCAAGGGGAGACACTTAATTAACTTTAAAGCTGGCGCAAACTTGCTCTTTGGTGACGGGTGGAGGGACTAGGCAGTTTGCTCCGTATTGTCATTACTACCCCGAATGCTTAGACTAGCTGCTCTGTCCTGTAGGTATTCAACATTATCATCATTCTCATCTTTTTATCGCGCACTTCTGAGCATAGGCATGCAGGATCTCTCTTTGAGTACGCTACTGATTCTTGTTCTGTGCCAATCTAGCTCAACTTCGTCTCGCAATTCTCCTGATGTTTTCAACCCATTGCTTTTGTGGACGATAGACGCTACTTTTTCCTAGTGATCACCAAACCGTGAGAACTTTGGTGCACCTACCATTACTCTGCCTTGCGATATGTGTCGAGAAATTATAATTGATAGAGTGAAATATACCTATGTAGGTGTTAAAATGCAAATATGATTCGGTACCTGATGCAAAAAAATCTCTTGTCACGTTTTTTCCGAAAAGCTATTGGTGTCAAAAGAGACATTGTTCATTTTCTTAAACCTTAGTTAGTCCTTTGTCTCCTATCTTACGCCGTAATAGGTTAAATTACCTACTAGGATGAAAAAACACCGTATGCCATAAATAACGTCAGCGGCCCTACCGCGAAAAACGAAATTCGTAAATTTCGAGGATTTGTCTCTCTCACTCTAATGACGCCTTCGTTTGAGTGACAGAGAAAAATCCTCGAAATTTACGAATTTCGATTTTCACGGTAGTAGGCCAGATAGGAGACCCGGACCTGATACCGTTTTTTCTGTGATCGTATAAAAGAAGAAGGGGGGCCCAGTTAACCATGCATACTTTTATAATGCAAAGCTATAAGTTTCGAAATTACTTGAACAGTGTCACAAAATTGGAGTAATAAAAGTCTCTATTGTCTATGTTCGGTATGCGTTTGGAGTAACTCGTGGCTGTTCCAAACAAGACATTACTCGAGGCGCATCAACTTCGAGGTCGAACGCGAACTTAGCCTTCTTAAGTGTATTGCAATTTGCGAACTTCGCTCTGGCTACGTAACACGCTTATTTGTCACGTCACGAAGTTCCATGCTGATATGTAAGTTTATTTTTATTAATCTTTTCATTTCGAAAGATATAGAAACACATGTGTAAAATTCCATTGTAACGCCTGTACTGTACAGAATCTATTATAAAAAATTTACACTTTCAAATCACCCTATTCTACAGCAGAATGTCGAACTCATATTCTCATATAAGGGCATATTCAAAATAGCCTAACACCAAAATACCTAAGTTCCAAAACACCCTAATAACAGAACTCACTTATCTTTATTATGTTATGTAGTGCTTCCGCATCACCTAATGTCATAAGAGTTCTCTCAGATCAAACTAGTCCCATAATACAGTCAAGTGCAAAAATATGTATCGAAAGAATCCGCTCATAAATATGTTACGACGTTCTTATTACACAAAATTAGAGGAGTGTGGCCCATAATTTCCGAAAATCATTTTTTATTCGTGGCAAATTTTCCGTTCCCATATTTTACCAATGTTATAATTCGCCGATATAAGTTTTTCTTGGTATCAATTGTTCCGTTCTCACATTTTACCACTGGTATAATTCCCCAATATATTTTTTTCTTGGTATCAACTGTTCCAGTCTCATATTATACCATTTTATGGTATATTTTCTGATCACTATATTTTTGTATTTCTTTTTATTTTAGTTTTTTTAATTATCTAGAAAAACCGGTCAAGTGTGTGTCGGACCACGCATACTGGAGGGTTCCGTAGCTTCATAAGATAAGAAAATTAAGCACGCAAAAGAATGGGCTTAAAGTGCCTTAATTTAACTAAGGCACTTAAGCATTTTGTTATACTTACCTAGTTTTTTGAATAAAACTCAAAAACGGCTGAACCGAATTTGTTCAAAATAATTATCGTTGTTAGTTTTTGTTATGTTCTATATCCCTGACTTTTTTTCTACTTACTATATGCCCTAACTTAGATCTACTACTCAGAGAAATTGGGGGAAATGGTAATGAACATAAATTAAGTTATATTTAGGTATATTGTAATTTATTACGGTGTTATTAAAGTAACAAAGTATTTTCTTAAAAATTAAACTAAAATAAACTGCTCTCTTTTAAAAATTCAATACTGCCATCACAACAATCACAATACGCCACCATCTAGCAGCTAAATCTATAGTTTGTTCTGTTTTTCGGTACGGCTTAATTTTGTGGGGTGGATCCGTTGACGTAGAGAGAGTTTTCAAAATTCAAAAAAAATGCATTCGGGTTATTTGTAATGCTTATCATGATGAGTCTTGCGTCCCCTTGTTTAAACGACTGCATATTCTCCCATTAGCCTGCTTATACATAAGGGAAATATGTATATTTGTAAATAACCATCGAATTTTTTTCAAAAAACAAGGTGAAGTTACGGACAGACCGACGCGACAAAACATAATTAATCTTCTTTATAAACCACGCGCTCATAAGATGATTTATGGAAAGAATGTTTATAACATGTGCATAGTCATTTTTAATAAGCTACCAAATGACATGAAGGTACTACGGGGCAATAGTTTTAAGAATAAATTAAATTCCTGGCTGTTGGACCGATGTTTTTATAGTGTAACTGAATATTTAAATTTTAATTGACATTCAGGATTCCCTCATGTGATAATTATATTATTATACATTTATTTTTAATGTTATGTGTTAGATATAAGTTGACATCCGAATTTTGAAATGTGTTATCGAATTTAATTGAATAATTTCTGCTTTTTTTTTTTATTATAGTTTTTATTTTATTTTAAAGTTTTAAATTTACTTTGACATTTTTATTATTGAATTATTATTTATTGTACACATTTTAAAATTGACATCATATTATTATTAACAATTATCATTAAGTATATTATCATTCTAAATCGCATGGCTCCTTTATAATATTGTTTGTACGTCTGTATGCAGGCTGAATACACTGGGCAACATTATTGTGACAAAACAACTGAATAACTGTATTCTGAGCAAATAAATACTTTTGACTTTTGACTTTTTTGACTTATAATTCAATTTTGTAAACATGCATATTAATCATATTTGAGATATGATAATGACGCAATGCATGTTTGTAGGTCAGAATTGCCTAAGAAATGTTTATTTACAATCGTATTAATCGTAGCATCCATCTCAGTATATTTTTTATTCCTTTTGCGGAATATGTCAGACCGCACTTCATTTTGCATAACGGTAAAATTCACGGCTAAAGCCTCAGATTTCAGTTCAGAAAGGAGTAGAAGGATGTTTGCTTTTTTCCTTAATATATTATTGTTTTTTTTATGATAGCTTTCAGTCACATTATTTGTGCGATGTCTTTGATGAAAACAAGACAGGTATTGTATCATTTTTACTTGAATCCACTGCTTTGTCATATATTCATTGAATGCGTTAATATTTGGGACGTTCGGTGCCTCTGCCGAAACGACGAACCAGCCTTCATGGATTTTGAGTGGCGGTAAGCGAGCGAGAGCAACACATCTGGCTAAGTACTGGTATCCGCCAAAAAACCTACCTCTTCTCCTTTGTTGTAAATTGCCTGCGAATAGTGAAAAAAGCATGCGCTTATATTTACAGATGGGTATAAATTCTTAACTGCGTTAATCGCCCCTGCTTCAAAATCCACTTTGATATTTTGCGGCTGGAAAGTTGGGAATTTGTTCTCTAATTGATGTAAACATTCTAACATACGTTTCAGTGCATTTGTCGGGCAGCAAAGCAAAAATGCACGGGACCACCTTGGTATATTCAGGGTCTGATCCTATATCCGCGTGTATGGTGTATAATTGTACAAAGGGCGATGGTACTACTTTGAACGTCCCGTCGGAGAAGTAAGTTGTGCAGTTTTTCAGCCATTCTCTTGCTTTCGTCGTTATGAAAATTAGTATATCATCATCATTGACACATAACCAGTCCTCCGCCAAAGTTTCAGGAATCCGAATGTTATTGTAACACGTCACGGACGCACCTTGGTGCCGAGCTCTGTAAAGCGTTTTTTTTTTCTTGTAAAACGTAGGCAGCTTGTGTACGTATTCATCACATAAGAACTTTTTCATTTCCTGTTTGTATAAAAACGGTATTGGTCGGTAGTCATTACGCGTTGTTTTTTTCAGGCTTATCATGCTTTTTTCGATCTCGATGCTTTCAAAATCTGGCACACAGCTATGCTCCGACACCCTCACGATACGGTTTCTATCGGCGTTCAAGACGGTTGAGCCACTACATACGTTCTTATGACAGGTCCACACTGAGGTACGAGATTTTTTATTGACCCGTTTTAAAAAATGCCTTCGGCCTGACCTAACCAAAAATTTTCCACCGTGGCTACTATCAATAAAACTGAAATCACTAGGTTCCTTCATGATTTCACTTGGCTCCTTGGCATTTTCCTTTTCACAAGGTTTGTTGCAAATTCCACTTGGACCTGGTGTATTTTTATTCTCAGGCTCCATAACGAATTATATTTTACAAATTTGTTAAAATGTAATATATGCGTTCGATAACGTCAATGTCAAAATTGTTGTCGTAAATTGCTCGTAGGTATACAATCCTCTTTATTTAATCTGAAGTATTCGTATAAGCAGTTTCTATTAAATTTCTAAGAATATATAATAATAATGTGGCGAGCTGACGGTGAGTGGCGACACCGCGGACCCCTATTGCAGAGGGCCCTTTTATATGGCCCTCGCCTCTGTGCTTGCCTTGACCGGCCGGCCAGAGTGGATTCGCAAGAGCGGGACCTATGCTCCAGGTTGGAAGTGTAAAATGTCATAACGCCGGCGGCCCTTGAACGGATTACCGGGATCTGGCTACCGCAGTCTCACCTCTCGACAACCTCGAAGCCGCTCTGAAGTGTTGCGCTATTGTCGCACTGTGCGTGCGGCCGTTTGTAGGGCCCACTAAATGAGTTGGCGAGTCACCACCTGCCTTTTTACAATTTTGAGACTGATTGTCACGGCAGGTGTCCGCTAGTCTCCTCCCATAACCCAGTATCCAGTCCATCCAATATACCAACCATAGCCCATGACCTAGTTTCCATCGCAGTCACAGTGCTGCACTGCAATAGTCTTTGCACCTGGCGGGGACCATCTCCGGACGTATCATATTGTGCGGTCGGAGATGGTATCCGCCACGTGTATCCTTTGCTTTATATTAATTGTCTTAAAGGGCCTCTGCGCTGTTGGCTTCGGCCCCACGCATGCCTCCCAAAGGCCCGGGATCCCATGGTCCCGAGATATGGCAAAGACATACAAATAATAATAATAATAAAAACGTTTATTCTGTTATAATGCTTACAAATAAGTTTACATAATTTCTTCTGCCAAACCACAGCATGGTTTGTTGGCAGACGAAGCTCCTCTATATAATTGACAATATTTCAAAATCTTTAAGGTGGGCTTAATCGAAAACCATTTCGGTAAATATGCTTCCTGAATGTAATCCGGTACTTAATTTATTTTATTTCTCTGTAATTTAATAGAAAATCGCAAAAAAGTGGAAACCGGAAGTGTGACGTCATTACTATGGCTGTAAAAGATAAAAAAATACATTATCTTTAAAAGTAAAATATGTTTCCGGTTTTCACAAATGTAACAACGTCAATGTCAACGTCATTGTCAGTTTTGATAGTTCTAACGGTTCTGTGTCTGCTCGCGGTCTCTTTTTTCAATTTATCGTTTTTTTAATAATTTCAACTGATTTATTCAACAACCTGGCTTTTCATACGGATTCTGTTGCATCTTTCAACGGTAACATCAATAATTGAAAACGGATACGATTCGATAACTTGGCATTCAACACGGACATCGAAAATGAAGACATCAGACGGATTTGTGCAAGCTTGTAGCACTAACTTGCCATTGACACGGCTATGATGCTAGACTTCACGCAATCTAACGATAAATTTAATTTGGCCGGAATACGAGGTGCAAAAACTAGAAACTGAGTTGAATATAGAAATTTGTTCAGCTGGATTCTCTTTAATTACACCCATAATAGGAGCTTCACCAAATGGCATTACATCAGAATTTGTTGTAGAAATAAAATGCCCTACCACAAAAAAGAACATATTAAATTATTTGAAGAAAAATAATGTTTGTGAGAAAATGCAGATGAATGCTACAAACATGATAAAAGGATTGTTCTGTCTTGCCGACCCACTATTAGAAAGCAATAACAAAATATATAAGTACTGGGTGAACTATGATAAAGATTATGCTGATAAACAAATATTATCAGCTGAAAAGTTTTGGAAAGAAACATTTTTAAAACAATTTTAGAAAGTGTTAAATAATGAACCTGACTCCAGGATATTCTGTTAAATTTATAATGAATAAAACTCGTTTTTAAATTGTATTTTGTTTTATTTTTAAGTCTATTGCTAGGTAAATATACTAACTCCAATTTTAGGAATTTAACAGATTCGCTGCCACCCTCCCTTTTTTATATGAAGATTGACGCACATGTGCGTCGGTGGCAGCAAATGCGTTGAAAGTAGGTATATTTATTCTGTGTTAACAAAGGCTAGGCTCCAAATAACCAAGTAGAGGAGGATGCTACCAGTTAGCACACTTTGATGAAATAGAGAGATCCTGTTTGAACAATAAAATGTAGATGGTAATGGTAATAAAATAATACACTAAAGGGCAATAAAAACAATAGTAATAAATAGCTATTATTTATAGACCAGTTATTATTGCTCTGGTGTACATCATTTTTCCCAGTAGTTACACCACCATTATGTTGATTTAAACTTTCACGATTATCACTCATATTTTAAAGACAAACTGGCTTTAATCGCATAAACTTATGTTTAATAGTATCCTCACATTTTGGGTATGATAGTATTGGGTAAGCCTAGACATTGCATTGGTTTTTTCTTGATAACATTCAGCAAACAATCCCTCCCTATGTGATTATTTTTCTCTCTCCGAGTTGGTGTACAACTACTTGGGGTATTGTCTTCAAGTAATTCATAAGTGCTACCGTCACCTGATGGAACTGGAGATGGATTGCAGATTGTGTCAGTTGAACAGGTTATTTCATCAAATTTGCGTTTTTTGGCTCTTTCCTTTAAAAGTGTACAATTTATTCCTTTCTCTTTTGTTGATATCTGAGTTTGAACTTTTTTGTTAATAGCTGTAGGGCAGCAAGATATACCACATGATGCAGTAAAAATGGTATAGGCTTGCAGTAGATGGTCCTGCTTGGTCATCTTGTTGGTTCATTTCCGCTAATGGCTTCTTCAGAAAATATGCTGGAAGACGAGGCTTCAGTTTAGCATTGACTTTAATTTCTCTCCACTGAACTGATAATTTTCAATGTCCAACTGTAAAATGACAAATTGATTTTATTTAATGTATAATTAGTAGCTTATTTAACATAAAACTTCAATGAACAAAACAGAAATGTTATCATTTCTATTTTGTTCATTAATATTGTTATCAAATATGATACACGTAAGTATGTAGACTTTTAATCCTAAATAACACGCGGTAGGTAAGGAATGTATTACTATTTGGCGGTACTTACATTCAGGTGGTCTTCACAAATGAATAACTGCCTTTTGGGAATATGTTTCAGCCCAGCCGCTCGACACCATTTCGCCTTATGTCCAGCAGGCACACAAAATAACTTTTAGTGGGGTGTCTTTGAGCTGTTATTTTTGCACGTGCTTAAAAAACTTAAGTACTTGGTTACGGGCGGAGGTTTATAGGGCTCCTTTGACGCCTTAACTGTATCCATTATAGGTAAAATACTGTCGGTCCAGTTCAAATTAAATTTAAAGTTTTGACACTGGCACTACTGACAGTTACAACAAACGTCATGTCAACTGTCAACAGTCTATTTTTTAAATGCAAAGGCAATCAATGCTTTCAGGCATACAGATCACAATATACTTTGGACCTTTCCGAATTCGCTACTTTTATATTTGATATTTTACATGTAAAAAATAGTTTTGAGGTAAAATAAAAAAACACGTATCCCTTAAAATATTAATATCATTCGACACATAACATAAAATAGCCCACTAAAAAAAATGAAATGTTGTCAATTATTTCTATTTCTATTTATGTATAACAGTGTCGTATCTAACCGTATGTAATTAAAATATGATTGAGCTAATAACAATATAGGTTACGTCAGTTAAGATATAATAATATTTTAAAATAATAAATAATATAATAATATTTTAGCCTATATAATGTCCCACTGCTGGGCACAGGCCTCCTCTCATATATGAGAAGGATTGGGCTATAGTCCCCACGCTGGCCCTAAGCGGGTTGGGAACTTCACATACATCTTTGAATTTCTTCGCGGATGTATGCAGGTTTCCTCACGATGTTTTCCTTCACCGAAAGCTAATGGTAAATATCATCTGATATTTCGTACATAAGTTTCGGAAAAACTCATTGGTACGAGCCAGGATTTGAACCCACGACCTCAGGATTGAAAGTCAAACGTCTAAACCACTGAGCCACCACCGCTTAAGATATACATCAATTATTTTGTATGATTTTAGATTAGACTAAAGTTTAACTCTGATTATTTTTAGCCCATGAAAAAATCATAAAGGAAAAAAATTGTTAAGGAAAAAAAAAAACTTTTAGTTATTTGCACCAACGGGGCTTAAAAAGAAAAGGAATAAATGGGGAAAAGGAAAATTAAGTTTATGAAAAAATGCCCAAAGGAAAAATAATATAAGGCGAAAATAATCTATAGTTAAAATATAGGAAAGTTAAACATAACATCGGTAAATTATAGGAACGGAAAATTTGCCACGAAGAAAAAATGATTTTCGGAAATTATGGGCCACACTCGAATTAGAGTGCACTGGGACATATTTTTGAACTTTTTTGTGTCCACCTTATTTTGTCTTTGACTGTACACTAATCCCAAAATACACCATTCTCTAAAATAAAATAGTCTTAAAACACTCTAGTACCAAAACACCATATTTTCTTTCTATCCCTCCTCCCCCACCACCACTTATTTATCACTATTACAGTACAATATAATAACAACACAATACAATATAGATAACGGGACTAACTGGAACAGATTTAAAATTAATTTATTTCTTTTCGATTTTTGAATAATAAAATTAAAAATCTATTTATAAGTTTTATGTAGATGAATGTAACTGTTGTACTACCTCTAATAATTTATTTATTTAACTTTAAAGTATTTACGTTAATTTCCGGTGCATTAGGTATATTTATTGATTTTGCCTACTACACTATGTTTATGTAAACAAGCGAACAAAGTGTGACTTTTGCGACACTGAGGGTCACGTACAAATTTTAGGAACCTATATAAAGTATTTTAGAAAACTGTGGAAGTAAGTACCTACATAGATTTAAAGATTTTGTTCAGAACTCTCGGTCGAAGAGGTAACTCACAGTTGTCCATGGATTTAAAAAGGGAATAGTTAAATTTCTGCTGAATTTACATCAAATACAATTTCTTAGGTTATAAATGACACAAAATGAAAATGTTTTTGATTCGTGTGTCTCGATATCTTTTTTTTTTTTTTTTTTTTTTTTTATTATTTTTTTTTTTTTTTATTAAAGTTCCAAAAACATTTTATTTAACGCAGAGTTTCATGTAACTTAACTGCTAAATCTGGACTCTTTTTTTAATTTGTACACAAAGCGAATCAGCATAGGCTTATGTGGCATGCGGATATTTAATCTTTGGTGCCAACCCTCTAGAGGGTTATTGGTTCTGTGTTTTTCATGGGTCTCTAATTTGAGCCAAAATTACCCCATTTATCCCATTTGTCCCAAGTACCCTGTTGACTCCTGCTCATGACTTAAGAATCACCCTGTATTTTTTAAACAGTAATACTTTTGTCGTGAAAGTATATACTTCGCTTAAAATGAACACCCAACAATCGTTTATCTCATCTGCAGGCAGCAATGCTAAATTAGCACTTATTTCCACTAGTTTTTGGCCCTTTTCGGTCGCTAAGACTTGCAAAATTTTTGCCCTTTTTCCAAAGTTTATTAAAAGTGCCAATTCAAAATCAGATTTAAATTTATGTACCTAAATAATTATTTTCTTACCCATTTTGTCTCGTATTAAGGTGAAAAGTCTATAATAAATCTCTCCGATTTTGTCAGGAAGCAATGCCAATTCAACAGGTACAACGTTAGTTCTTTTGCTGCTTACACCGACGCCGGCATGAAAGGTTCCGAAAAGGGAAGGGGTTGTAGGTACCGTCGCCAAAAATTGTATTTCATCATTCGTAGTGCTTCGCAAAAACTGTTTACTTTTGAGGATTGCAAATCAAAATTTTGTTTTTTGTTCCATCTTTCACAGGCAAAAAGGAGTCTCCGGCATCTGAACATTTTCTAGGCGAGTAAATTCTGTATCTTTCTGGCCTATAAACTTGTGTCTTACCCAGTAGAGCGTTTTTTTCTGCTCATGATTCTGTTAATTTGTATCTTCCTAACAGACGACATCTTACACACTCCTTTTTTGCACTTGTCTATAAAAATGTCTCCAACATTTTGATCACGGTGCCTGTAACAAACATGTGCACTTTCTTTCAGGATTTTGCCTTTGTTTTTGTTCAACGTTACTGATGCATAGCAATCTTCACTTCTATTTACACATTTCCAATTATTAGTTTGGTTTTTATTCGTGTGGCTTAAGTTATATCTATTATACCTATGCCCATCGTGAAGCAAACCGGCGTAGCCTTTTTTATTATGAAAAAACGTTTTTTTTTGCTGTGGCTATTACGATTGATTAGCCAGTGTTATATCGATTATAATACTAAAAAAAAAAATCTTTTTTACCGCTCCCAATAATTTCAGCTATTCCTGGAAAACACGAAAACTACTTACCCATACTAGGATGGAAAACAAAATAAAACCGGGCAAGAGCATAATAAACGTTAACTTGCTTGTACTCGCCATTGCGAAAATCGAAAATCCTGGGGGATGACATGACAGCAAATCATTATATTCATTTATCTCTAAATGACATTTAGATAGTAATGAAATGGCCTGATATCTGTCATTAATAGTGAAAATTTTTACTTGTCCGCAAAAAAGAATTACCACTGCGGCATTTAGGGTATTTTGGGACTAGCGTGTTTTAAAACTATTGTATTTTGAAAATAAGTGTATAACATGAATCGTGTATTTATGGAAAATGTTTTGACCTTTTGCTTTTATGCCAGTAGGCTATTTTAGTAACAGTATTTAATAGAGATAAGTTCGTTTTGGATTTAGAGTTTTAGGGTGTTTTGAGACTTGGGTATTTTGGTGTCAGGCTATTATGAATATGCGTTTATATGAGAATGTTGTTTTCGACATTCTGTTGTACTGTGCAATAGGGTGATTTGAGTTTAGGTTCAAATGCACTGGAAAGATGTTACATACGTTTATGTACAGTCAGCAGCAGATATTTATTGCTAAGCGGGTAGGGTGTTCACAATGATCTTAACACACTCTTATATTCATAGCATGGTCGTGCCAAGCTAATTTTGAACACCCTGCCCGCTTAGCAATATCTGCTGCTGACTGTACAGTACTATTTTTGTACATTTTAGTTTATTATCAAACCGCGATCAGAATGGGATTCGGAAGTACTGTTGACAGTGTTGACACGACAGTGTATAAGTTAATTTAGGATATATTCATAGTTATATTTATATATTCATAGTTTAAGTGCAGTTACTTACAGACAATAGATTAATTAATCACTCACTGCATCTGTAATCAACTCTTTCCTTGGTAAATGTTGTGTCATTTGTTGTGTCAACAGTACTTTCGAATCCCCTTCTGATTCTGGTTTGATAATACTGTCACCGGTGTCACTTGTTAGTTTTAAGAATAGTCTTAAGTTTTTTTTTTGTTGCCCTAGAAATCACCATCTTGGCAACCTAGCCATGCTAATGGTAACCTTTTTCGTGTGTTTGTAATTTCACTCCTTTCTTTGTAAGTGTATCTATTTAATCAACAAATGAATATTTTCTATTCTATTCTATAGCCTCCCGTAGTTCAATCAGTATTGACCCTGTCTGTGCAAAGCTGGAGTTTCCAGGATTCAATCACGGTGATGGCATATTTTTGTTTAGGTATCACAAAAATATTTGCTGCTAAGTTATTTTTACTTTATTTTAGTTGTTTGTTTTGTATGTACACTTTATACCTTTTTATTATTTATATAAATAATAAATATCGTCGTCAGTATTGAAAATACGACCCTCAGTATTGGACTTACTGCAGGGTTAATTTCTATTTAATATGTAAGATTGTCCTATGATATTTAATTATATTAACTTCTATTGATTAATATTTTTTGCAATTCACGTTGACAAACGTCGTTAAAATTCCTAACAAAATTTGCCGAGGCAGTATTATAATAAAACTCATACAGCAATTTCCTTTCAGTGGTGAATCGTATTTAACAGGCTGTATACGTGCAATTAACTTCCGAATTAAAACCACAGCCGACGCGCTACTCCAAGTTTCATTGTGTAAATGCCATCGCATAATTATACAAGTAAGCTTAATTAATTTTGGTTTTCATACATACTCGAAGACTTTGAACTGTATTAATTATGGAATAATACATTAGTGTGTTAATGCTTTTAAAAAATATGATTTAGTACAAATCAAAGAAGAGCAAATGATTAGTCTTAATGGTTTCAATTCTATACGTACCCCAATTTCAAAAAGTTGTTTTTTTTTATTAGGAACTTAAAATAACATTTAAAGGTACAATAACAACATTTATAAACTATTATTCTAATTGCCGTTTATAAAGTAAATAATTGTACAGTCAAGGGCAAAAATATGTATACAATTTTGCACCTTATTTTAACGGCATAAGATAAAAATGTGTAGGTATACATATTTATGCCCTTGACTGTATGCTAACTCACCCCGTATGAAATCCGCTAGATCTGTCCCCTACGGTAACCATAAGGCTGGCTACATTCCCACGCTAAATGTAATGGATATTCTTTGGCCTAGGATGCCTTTGGGTCATCATTCAACTATTTTTTTTAAGTATTATAATTGTTAGAAAAAAAAAGATAATTTGACTGTGACTTGGCTCTAAAAAGATAAACTCAACTCCTGGTAATGTGTGAATTCGGATTTCACATATTTAGGACTGAATAAAGATATTAAACAGATTGAGTCTGCTAGGAATTAATAACTGGAAATAATCTTATTTTCTTGTCCCATATAATCATAGTTATTAAAATGTTTTACATTACATACATACATACATAATCAGCCTATCTCAGTCCGCTGCTGAACGGAGGCCTCTCCTATTAACTATGCGTTTACACGCATTGGGAGGTAAATGCCCATAATCGCCACGCTGGGCAAGCGGATTTTCGATCGCAGTAGTGTGTCCACTGTGATAACGCTGCTGTCTCGTCAATCAAATTAAAGAATGGTCAGTGATACCTACTCCAATCCCTTAGTCGATTCATACGGTACCCGCAGGAAGAGTTGAGGTGGTGACAAATGTATTCTTGCTGCCGTCACCATACGGCTATAAAAATATATTACAACGACAATTAACTTTGCTTTAAACAGTTTAAACTTGTGTTAGATAATAAGTAGCTATAGTTAGTGTCGAGCGAGTCGTAACATGTTGGTTATCACAGGAAATCCGACAACTCCGGAACTGTGTTTGTGGGTCTGATAAGGGGTAACAAATGGGTATACAAGGGTTCGAAGATCGTCTATCTCTGTTGCTCTTAAGTTATTAGTATGATAGACGATATACAAATGTTGATTTTAGGCGTTTACTACCACCGAATTTAAACAGTTCAGGCCTTTAATTTTGGTTTTTAAACTACACGGCACCCCCTACGCTGAAGATCTGACACGGCCTATTAGCGTTGCTGTGTCATTTTGGGGTTGTAAATGTTGTGATGCAAAAATTAAAAAAAAGTCATAAAGATGGTCATCCTAGATTCAATAAGAGAAATCATATAATCGCGAAAATTACAGTCGACATTTTCAGAAAATCCTCGGGAGCTTGTCAACCCAACAGCATGAAACCAAGTATTTTTCAGGAGGAAAAAATCTACACTAAAGATTAATTGAATATATTTTTTAGGGTTTCCCACAGTTGGTTTTGTAATTATCAAAATCGTCATCATTATCAGCCGATAGACTCCTACCGACATCGTTCCCGGATCAGCAGTTAGTTCATCCTTTGGGGGAGGGACTTCCCACTCTGCTCCGCAAAATATATGAACATTATGAATATCACATCAAACTTTAGTCCTATAAACGTTGACCTGCGTAACGGCCTCAACTCCATCACACCTAACTGGCATGAAATATTCCCGTTTCAAATCATTCGAAGCCATAGTGACAGCAAATTTGCCGTCATATTTGTGTTATAACAGGGTCAACTGCAAATTTATGCAGATTGAGTTCGTTTCATAGCGATGTCGTACGACGCCGGGCATGAGATAACACGGGATTTATGGCTAAGACCATAGACGTATTGTATATGGGCAGCGTGACTTAAATTTGATTCATCATCAGCATCATCATCATTTTAGCCATAATACGTCCACTGTTGAACATAGGCCTTAGGACCTTCACGTACAACGGTCGGAAGTAACCAGCGATCTTCATAAAATCGTCAGTCCATCTTGTGGGCAACTTGTGGGTGGATATCCTACGCTGCATTTGCCAACCCATGGTCTCGCTTTTTTCGACCCAATCGGCCATCTGCTCTGCGTGCAATGTGGCCTGTCCATTGCCACTTCAGCTTCTGGGGGGCTATGTCAGTGACTTTAAATCAAATCTGAATCAATTTTATTATGCTAATTCTTATCAATTTACTACTTATTATTACTATTAAAGAATGTACGCGCGATAAATCAATACTATGGCTAACTTCATTCCTGAAACCATTCTTGTCTGGTATGATCTAGCTTGAATCATACTTCAGGCGATCAAGGCTATAATGATTATAATAAGCTCTTTATGTCTAGGTGTTTTGGAAAAGACTTTTAGTGGGTCAGCCGAGTGTAAAACAGCTAGGATCTAGACAGAACTGAGACTCGACAAACAGACTGAAGTGAGAAAAGCCTTAAGAGCCCCCAATTGCCGCCATGTATTGCAGAACAAGGAAAAATACTTAGCATTATGTTGTGTTGGTCAATAACCTATTTGATTCTGAGCCAGAAAAGTAAGTATTTGCTTTTGTAAAATATTAATCTGTCCGGTACTCTTGAAAATTAGTACAGAATACTTTTAAAATACCTATCATGGTTGTTACGCACACATACAAACTTAGTTACAAATATTACAACTTGTAAATTTGCACCGCGGTGTCCGTTTATTTGATACGTCTATGGTTTAAACTATTACGTTTGTGTGATGTCCCACTACAAATTAGTTCTAGTTAGCTTATCGTATTGTTCCCAGATAACTGTAAGTACTTATTTAAATACTAATTGCGGCTGTCTTGATTGCGTAATGATTAGATAGTGGAGCGGGTCATATTTTGGGGTAAATCATCTATTTCTTGTATTTAATATACAATATTCAGAGTCAGGAAACCACCAAAATATACCAAAGACCACAATTTGGTATATTTAGTTTAAATGTTGTAAAATGTAGCAACTTGTTAGAAGCGTAAACATTTTTACGTCTCTTTCGTAAACCCAAATTATTATAGGAAGCTCGTTCTGGTTCAAAAGAAATCATTTTCAATCTGAATGACAAATTGTGAGTAGGAAAAGAATTTGCGTAGTGTAATAAAATTTCCCGGTCGCTATGACAGTGGCTTTCCACGGAAGATTGTCTTGATGGAGCGTTTTATTTCGACGCACAAAAAACAATCCTGCAAGCGCCTCGGGGTTCTGATGTTTTAATCATCTCGCCATTATGAACCAACGTTCTAAGAAAAATAACTTTAGCAACTCAAAACCTTAGACCAGCTACCACGTAATCCTTTGAGAATTTTCTGGAAAACTCTTTTATTTCAGCGCAAAGTTCCATTTTAGTTGTTTTAAATTAGATACTGTGTCGAGTTAATATCCTCGGGCTTATCAATTTTGTGGCACGTTTATAGAAACTTTATTGGGTTTCTTTAATATCAGCAAAGTGTTTTACTGTGGGAGATATTCTGGTCACGTTATTTAGACAGTCAATGTTAGAGAGAAACAATAGGAAGTACTATGTCAACATTATGCCCTATGCCTAGGTTTGTTGCTTAACTGATTTGATTTACTGTACTTTTTAGAAGGTTGGCAACGAGCATTTCCATTGTGTGCGTAGCTAAAGGTGCGTTTAAACCAAAAGAGCATTCGCTGTTCTAGCGCCCGTTCTACGAAATCAACCAATCACGTTTTGTGTACCGATCGAATTTCGTAGAGTGGGAGGTTATCTTCGTTATTTCAAGTATTTGGACCACTCGTTTTCTGAGTAATTATTTCGATGCAACATTACAACGTTTGCTCCACTAAGCTGGATTTAAGATAAACATCAGCGCAGAATCATTAACCCAGTGGCAAATCGCTCCAGACTAACGCCTATTAGGATAATGGAATACTGGTGTAAAGCTCAAAGAATGGTGTCTGGCAGGCCGCCAGCACAAGTTGTTACTCCACGGTGTCATTCACATGCGCGAGCTCCTTTCATCACTGACGCCTATCTTTACCATGAGTTGCTCGTAGTAATGTATCCAAGCCAAGTTTCCGAAATTGCGAATATTCTCAAGGAAAAACCTTGGTATTTGTTCTTCGCATGTCTATTGCCAAGTTTTAGGGCAAATTTCTTTGGTACATAATGAGTTGATACAGTCGCCAGTGTGGAACTCAAATGTCAAATGTTGCGGTCGTCTACTGTTCAGAACATGCCAATAGTTCCTAATCTGAACGAGAATGTTCTCGGTGGCAACTTACATGAGTTATAGTTGCATCAAAATTTCCAGTAACTTTAGGAAATTTGGAGAATGTTCTGCAACCTGTATGTAGTTATGTACATTGCAAGTTGGTCATAGGAGTATAGTCGGTAAAACCCATTGAACGCATATTCAACTGATCCCCCTAGGGCCCAAACGTGTAATTGAAAGCAATACTATAATGCCCAGTTTAGATCAGTCCTGGAATTTTCCCATGCAATCAACCCATTCAATAATGTGGCAGTACTTTTCACCAGGATTTGGTTGACTAAGGAGTGTACCGATAAAAAATGGTCAATTTAAAATAAAAAAAATCGGATCATTATAGTTAGGTAGCTATAATTTTTAGCTTTGGAAATTAACCAGGAGGGTTCAACTTAGCTGACTGTGGCACTTTTGTGTCACTACTGCATTTCCGGTACTCACAGTACAGCTTCTTCGAAACCTCTTCCGAACTATCTTTCCAAGCATTGTTTTCTTCTATTGTATGCGGATTTCTAAATTATGGGACAGTCTTCAATATATCTGCCATTTTTTCCGTGCTCCTTAAGATATCCTTGACTTATGCATAATATCTTTTCTAGTTTCTGGCGCCGATTTCGCTTCATATAACTATGCCAGAGTGACTAAGATTTGTATAATTTAAAATAATTGATTGAACACCCATAGAGAATTTACAGTATAATATGTGACATAATTCCCTTGACAGGGTATTGGAAAGTATCAGAGAGTAAGGCAGGGGTATATTTAAAATAATGTGGAGATTCACCAGAAATATTGGCCACTTCTGCAGAACTAGAAATCGTGCAGTGGGGAATAAAAAAAGACATTGGAAAAATAGATTCGGGAGAACTTGTTTTGTGAATACTAAATGTTAGCTAATTTAAGACCTCCTTGTTAATTTCCCGTTGTTTCCCGTTGTTGTTCTCCGTGTGGTGACGGCAGTAAGAATACATTTGTCACCACCCCAACTCCTCCTTCGGGTGTCGTAAGAGTCGACTAAGGGATTGAAGTGTCACTGACCATTATTTGACAAAATATTGGTGATGGGCAGCAGCGTCATCATAGTCGACACATTACTGCGATCGCCATTCCGCTTGCCCAGCGTGGCGATTATGGGCATTTACCTCCTAATGCGTCTATACGCATAGTTAATAGGAGAGGCCTATGTCCAGCAGTGGACTATCATAGGCTGATGATGGATGTTAATTTAAAAAGCTAGAAATTATAGTTTGTTAACTATATGACCCAATTTTTTTATTTGAATGTTCCAGTTTTTTATCGGTACACCCCTTAATTTTCTACGCCTCATGCCAAATACGTAATGTTGATGAGAGAGAAGAGATGCCTTTGTATAAATATTTTTTTACAACCGGCTTACTATCGACTGGCGTAATACGAAGGTCGTCAACAAACATAATAGGTACATAAAGTTTTAGCCAGTCGTCAAAGTTTACGGTCGCTCCAAACTCTTGGTTTTGGTTGTCAATGCCTCGACCCCGTGAATCGCTGACGCCTAAATTGAATATTGACACAGATTTTACAGGGTAGTGAGACTTTACTAAGGATAATTCTGATTTGATGTGTTTTTTTTTTCATTCTTTGTTTCTGTTTTATTTTCAAATTTAGAAAGTTTCCTTTTTGTTAAGTGTTTTCAAGTACCTACGGGTATCTAATTTAATGAAGTGTTTACTGAATAAAAACTATTCTTTATTTGTACTTATTCTATTACAAATATACCTAATAAAAAATATTGTCACCATCCTTCCCTCTCTGTCTCTCTTCCAGTGAGTGATGTAAGAGTCGACTAAGGGATTAAACCTGTCATTGAACATTAATTTATTGATGTTGTTGATGGGCAGCGTCATCATAGTAGACGCTTGCCCAGAGTGGCCATTGCGGATATTTACATACTAAAGCATCCATACGCATAACTATTAGCAGAACCCTATGTCCAGCAGTGGACTGAGATAGGCTAATGATGTGATGAAGTGAAAAAATATTAAATACAATAGGCTTACAATTTTGGTCAAATTATTAATAAGCTTTATCATTAAAATCAACAGACAATTTTACTAAAGTTACTTTAAGGAGAGGAGTATAAACACTGTCCACGTAAAAAAGTGGTCGACATAAAATTCTTAAAAAAAATAAATAAAAGAAAAATGAAATATGTCACTATGACAGTTAGAAAGCGGGATATATAAGGTTTATTTTAGGACTACTTTCGATTTAAAAAATAATAACTATAATAAAATGGCCTCTAGCCAACTGGACAAGCGCAAAAGTATTTTGTACACTTACAATGAAAATCCTGATATGTCGTAAGCTAAGCTAGCTAAATTATTATCCGTTCCTAAAACTACAGTCCAAAAGGTATTGGCTAATTATCGCTCGAGGTTGACGGTCGAAAAGAAGAAAGGTTCGCGTAGAAAACACGGTTCCATGGATAAAAATAAGGCAAAGAAAGTCATTGAGCACTTTAAGAAGAACCCAACACTGTCCATTTGAGACGTCGCCAGGAAATGTAAGTTATCGAAGTCGTACGTCCAGAAGATCAAACAATTAGCAGGTTTACACTCATATAAAGCGTCTAGCGTTACAAATCGCAATGCTACTAAACAAAAAATATGTAAAACTCGAGCCCGAAAGTTGTATACAAATTATTTAACGAAATTTGATTGCATTTTGATGGACGATGAGACCTACGTCAAGGCAGATTTCGAGCAGTTGCCAGGGTTACAGTTTTACGTCGCAAATAAACTAGGAGGTATTGATGATAAATTTACAACAAAAAAATAGACAAGTTTGCAAAAAATAATTTAGTGTGGCAAGCCATATGTACATGTGATAAAAAAAGCAAATCTTTCGTTACAACTGGCACGGTTAACCAAGTCGTTTACATGAAGGAGTGTTTAAAAAACGTTTATTGCCGTTCATAAGAAGCCACGCCCAGTCAGTCATATTTTGGCCTGATTTAGCCACTTCCCATTACGCGAAATCGGTTTTGACATGGTATGACGAAAATAATATCTCTGCTGTACCGAAATCTGCAAATCCTCCAAACTGCCCAGAACTCCGGCCTGTAGTAAAATTCTGGGCAATAATGAAAAGAAAGCTAAAAAAAGTCAGAAAATTGCTACTGATGTACAACAATTCAAAAAATATTGGGATACAACATGTAAAACGATCACCTAAACCGATGTACAAAGATTTATGGAAGGAGTAAGAAGAAAAGTCAGGGCATTTTATTAGTCTTAATGTGTTGCACAAGTCTTGTATTATATTTTAAAGAACATGAATTATACTATTATATAAATTTATAATTAATTCGTTTTTGTTATTTTTTTCATCTTATTTATCATTATAATGTCGACCACTTTTTTACGTGGACAGTCTTTAATTAAAACCTCATCTCTCGAGAAAATTAAACCGCAAGCAGTTAATGGATCTTAACTTGATTCCAAAACGCCAACCCGGCTGAAAACTCGCTGCCTTCAATAACCGGAAAACTTTGAGGTAATTAGTTTTGTTTAAAAACAGTTCCCGATTTAAACTAGTAACAATCTTTGTTTGCTGGGATGTCATCTCGGCGATGGCAGTCAACAGAAACTTATAAAGAGGATGCACATTTTACTACTTTTATGTTCTTTGTCTTCTGCTTTACTATTCTCTATTCAGGTACAATTGCAAAATAAGTTGATTGAAAAAAGTCTGATCTTACAATCTAAGTAAATTACAAACAGTTCAAATTATAATAAAACAAATTCATGTATCAATCTGACACAAATGAAACTAAATTAAGGCATACTGTTATGGGAACTAAGCGATTGTATAGGTACCTATTTAGATGATATTAAATAATTATAAGAAAACAACCACGACTAGACTAAAGAACATATATTTGTCATAATCACACAAATAAATGTCCATGTTTGGCAGTCCTTAACCGTGCGTTTTTCTAGAAATTTTCTGCTTCGCATAGCTAAACTCTAGAATGATTTGTCGCCTGTGGTGTTCCCGAACCGTTGTGATCTTCAAATCTTCAAGAAAAGTGTGTATTCCCATCTTAAAAGTCCGTAACGCACTTATAATACCACGGGTGTTGTGGGAGTCCATGGGCGACGGTGATCGCTTACCATCAGGCGATACGTCTGCTCGCTTGCCTCCTATTCGGTAAAAAAAATGGTGTCACCGGTTTCCAAAGCGGGCAAAGTCACATCACCAAATCTAGGAGCAGAAATAACAGTCACATTCACACAATTACCTACAAACGATCAAAGAATTTTCAGTTTTCTAGTTCGTTAAATTGTATAGAAACTGCCTCCCGCCGCTCTGGGAATATACGAGTATGTAGGAATATTGCAGCTGGCGAGGCGCGTTACTCGCTGCTCCATTTTAGGTTGTATTCTTTAACTCCACGGCCTGTTAAAACTGCGGATGAAAAAAAAATTGGGCATGCACCGACACATTTTTACGTTGTTTCATTTCCCAGCGTCCGGCTTTGGCGTAGGAAATTCTGCAACCTTCCTGAAATTCGTAGCTATATTTCATAGGAAACTCGAAAATCTTCACTTTGTGATTCGAGAGTTTACAAAAATGGAAAAGTAAATAATGTAACATATTTCGATACCTCCTACGTATACTGGTGCAAGTGACATTTTTACCATTTTCGTTATTTTGCATATTTGGGTTCAAAATACTTATATCTACAAGCTATAAAATTTTTGTGGCGAAATTACCGCTAGTTTTTGAAATAATGTGGCGTATACTGATATAACTAACACCTTTTTTTTGGTTCGAACGTCGTATACTGAGCTAAGTGACTTGTACCACTATACGCAGTACACTTATCGCCGCGGGCGGAAGTTATACCAGTATGCGCGAGCAACAATCTAAAATCTACACATAAAAGTAGGCTCTATTGCGTATTATTTAGCAATATTGTTGTTATTTGATTAGTTGTTATGTTAAATCAAATGAATTATGCGTAACCTACCTACCTAACTAAATATAAAAAAATAGTAGATTACTGCTTGCCAGCTAAGCAGAGCTAATATAGATAGCTGAATATTAGCAAGGCCGAATACGAATACGAATCTGGCCAGCAATTAGGTAGTGTGTTTTTCAAATATGTAATAACACAGCAAAAGGGACAAACTATGTTTATCGGAACGCTAAGTCAAGGAGTAAGAATATACCGACGGCTGCTCATAAGAATACGTATTCTTTGCGAGCCGATATTAAGAATTGTAATCACTAAATGAAATCAGAGCTTACAATATTTCCTTTGGTCCATGTTGAATAACAAGTGGATAATATTCGTAACCATTTAAATTGTTTTCTAATTCATATATAATATCTTTAATAATATCGTCTTCTCAAACCTACCACCAGTATTGGATGGACGAATAAGTCTGATAGCCCAGACAGTAAAAAAGTATATCAGCTACTTATAAAGACATTGAATTTTGACATACTTACCTACACTAAAACGAAAGAAGCCTACTTAGTAGTTCCAATATATACTTTATGTGTTTGTTTCAAGACTTTCTTCCAGTAACGATTAATCCGATAGGACACTAAGAATTATAAAAAATATACTTATTTAAAAATGATGGTAAATCAGTTTATTTTTTTTATTTTAAGCGTTTATTTTTCTTTGTATTTATATACTTTTAGACTTCCTGCAATGCCCATAACATACAAAAAAGCTTCAACGTATACTGGTACATGATTAATCAATTTAGGCGTATACTGGTACAAGTGACAAATTAGGCGAAAACTAATCAATAAAAAATATCAGAGCAACAACTCCGGTTTGTTTAGATATTTACGGAGCATGATACAAAATATACATCAAAGGCACTTAAAATATATCCGTGTTCATCGAGTCATAGTATACTACGTATACGGTAGTTGTCTCAGTTCATCAAAAACAAGAACTCGTAAATTTCACGTATACTGGTGTAACTACCATTTTTTCAAAAACTACTATTAATTTCAAAAAAGTAAATATGTAGATTGTATTAAAATGTATTTGTTATAAATTCTTGAAAATATCATGAAATTATTTCATTGTATGAGCTAGTTACAGAACTTTGTACCTTTGAACAGCTCTCCTGGAAAATGATGATTTTGCACTTGCTCCAGTATACGTAGGAGGTATCGATTTGTCCAGTTCATAAATATGAGTTTCATAAGATGCAAAATGCATGATAATAATATATGAATTCGACGGTACCTAATTGAAAATCAGAGAACATATCAAAATGTCTGTAACAGAATTTATTTAAGTGTAGGAATTGTGATGATTCCTACACTTAAATAAATTTTAACATCTCATACAACATGAGTTACATGATAAATAAGGGTAGGTATGATTTTATATGACTTCCTGAGAGCCTAATCAATGTTGTAAACAAAATGAGTTCTACTAAGTTTTGTTTCGAAGATTTGACAAAATGTCCGTTATTACTAAAGTAATATACAACCATACATCAAACTCATTTATAACATAAGGAAATACCGGAGCCTATTCAAATTTCCTCTTTGAAAAAGCTTTCAAGACGAGAAAGCCTATTAAAAAGAAAAAACCTAATATGGCATTTTGCAGTCGACCGTGGTCTACACGACCGTTTGTTGTAAAGAGCCACTTAATTTGCCGTCTTAAGAAAACGTTTCTTCAAAGAAAACGTTGTGAGTCTTATGAGGTCCTCAACTAAATGGATCGACGTAAATGAAAGGACGCATGAGAAAGGAGCTTGTCGTGATGACGTTGTGGAAATTTATGTACCATTATATCCTATTCAGAGAGCAAATGTTCATGTGCGGACAGAAGCGCATTCGCAATTTAGTTCCTTCTCACATAAGTCCTACGTATTAGGTAAATTCACGAGCATGTTGTTGTTGATAAGGAACATTAATTGTAAATCAAGGTGACTTCAGTTTTAATATAATCAGAATACAACCTTGTGAAATTAAAATATTCATAACAAATGTTTACAAAACACTTTCTTTTGCAAATAGTAGTATTGCATGTGTAATAAGTTTCGTAAATATACTTACTGAGGTTTCATTATTACTTAATTAAGTCAAATACAATTAATTAATGAGAAAAATTGGTAATGTTAAGTGAATACATTTTTTTTCCTACGAGTTCTAGCGTTTGAAAGGATATTACTAAAGTAAAGTTAGCAAAAAATAATAAGCTTTATAATGTTGTATCACTAATCTTAGAGTTCAAACGACGATTACTTGT
>JALPQI010008325.1:0-55208 GCA_025490895.1 Thaumatotibia leucotreta | reverse complement strand
AATCGCGTATCTTGCACTACTATTCAAAGTAAAAACGTAGTAAGTCTACATGTTAACGACATTCCTTACGACATTTTTCCCTTGGCTTATCTTATTGTACCAGATACGAGTTTTTTAGACTAGAGACGTGTTGCATCCAGAAAAATAATTTTCAAATTTGGGAAGCTCCGAATCGTCGAGCAATTTCCATCTTTTACTGGAAAAAAAAGATCTCAATTTTTTGTCCATTTGGTTACACCACAGATCAGAGTAGTTACACTTTAGCGTAACAAAACTGACACTCAAAATATGGTATACATACAATTTTAGCGACACCTTTTTCGCGTATATTAGGATGAAAGAGGTCGTGATTCTGAGTGAATCTTGAAATACAAAGAATCCAAAATTTAAAACGCTATTTGGGTGTAACTATGTAAAAAGGTTTTTTTTATTAATTAAATGTTGGTAGCGAACAAGCACATGGATTATATATATCCATTAGTAAGTGGGAGCTGTAGCCTACGGTGGATGGTGACGCCAATAAGTGATATTTTACAACTGTCGCATCAGTGAGAAATGGGGCCAGCTTTCGCAGTTTTCCATGCTTGGGTCACAGGCCAATTTTTAAACAAGATTCGTACGCATGCTGTGATATATCATTTCTTCCTTATACAGGATGTAATCGTTAAGTGAAGCCAGGCTATAAATCCGTAAATATAACAGATATCAGAAAACTTCCAACTGATATCGAAAGTGCGTTACCCAACGAGTAAAATTGCATTAATAACTTTTTCTAAATAGATGGAGTAATGTTAAAAATACCAAGTTAAATCGCTCCCATACATTTAGTACGACGAGTAGCCTTAAAAAATGTCGGGTGTCATAACAGATAAAACTGTTAAAGATTCGTTATTTGTACGAATACATTGTAATAAAATAATAATACTACCGTTTATGAAATAATTAATCTAACATTTATTCTTAAATAAAAAAATATTCGTATTAAACTACTCTTTGAATGAACGGTTACGTACTAAATGTATGGAAGGGTTTGAAGTTAATATTTGAGATATTTCTGATTTCATTTCAAAAAAGTTATAAGTGTAATTTTACTCGTTGGGTAACGTACTTTCGATATCGGTTAGAAGTTTTCAGGTATCTGCTATATTTACGGAATTATGGCCTGGCCACACTTAACGATTACACCCTGTATACAGGCTGGAACGGAACGACGATCCTTCCCGCTACCGACCGCGTCTACCAACCATTAAGATGCACTTGCAGTATGGGACCAACATCGAATTCATCAGGTTGCGGTTGGTACCTACACTCGGTCGGCAGCGGGAAGGATCGTTGTTCCGTTCCACCCTGTATGTTACTTATTGGCTGAAGCTATTACCAACATCGTTTGTTTACATTTATTTAATTACCTACAACATTACAAACATTAAACACCATTTTAGTTTACACCATAAAACTAGAGAATGTAACACTAAGTTTCGCAATTGCGCAAACAGGATTCAACATAAAATCTATTCTAGAATTTTAAACAAAACTAGTCATTAACAAAATGTTAGTAACAACTATAGCGTGGCCTATGGTATCTAAATAACTGTTTTTCAAAGAGGCTCACGGTTTATTGGTAATTTGTGAATAGTTATTATGGAAACAAACGAGGTAAGGAAACTGTAGCCGTATCATGAGTTTTCGAGTAACGTTTACGTTAGCACAGTATAATAATAGTACAGTCCATTTCAAATACGAAGGCCCGATGCCACTCGAAACTTTTGTCATTTAATAGGTCCACTACAAATTGGCACGTGTCGTACACCGCTGTATGCAAAAAATATCACGCCACAAAAGGGCCTGGCCAGGTATCTTTTGTTATCACTGATCTAATTGTTGACGCCTAATGACTTTGTCAAGTGGAGTCGTGGGCCTTCGTATTTGAAATGGACTTTACTAACGTATGGTGCAGTGTCACAACGCACCTTCATTAATAAACCGAAATACTCAAAATTTGAGGATCTTGAGATTTTAAGATAATACAAAATAACGCAGCGAGGAGCATGGGATGACTTCAACAATCGCCGAAAAATCCGGAACGAAACGAAATAGTACACTTTTGCACAGTACTCGTTTAAAGTTAGAAAAGTAATTCGTAAAACTAACGCGATTTCCCAAAAACATGGAATTTTGAGTTATTTTTGTTTATTAATGAAGGCGCGACAAGTTACAGCACAGAAAGCGGTGTACACCTCTACATGCCTGAGCCGCCTACACCGGTGTTGCCCCTGGTTGTCTCTTGTGACGGCATTTACAGGGGCCCGTCTAGTCGGCGGCGAATCACCCCCTGCTTCGATAAGTTTAATAATTGCTATGGCAGGTGTCCATCTCTTTTCTATAGTCCATCTTGGACACATCCAACCTTCATCACCATAGCCCATTAGTCTTTTCCTTTTATTTTCAAGTCTATACGCTTGCTGGGATCGGTTCACGGATATCTATTGTTGTGACCGTGAATGAGTTGCAGCAAGCACGCTCCAAAGGAACTCTACGTGTTGGATCTAAATCCCATCACAAGCCTATCAAAAATCTGGGACATAATAGCCCGTAAAGCAAAAGGAGTACCTACTAACGTACGAATATGCGTTCCCTATTCCGGTGACCAAGTGTTCGAGTGCCTCCCCTACACGTAAAATGGGGAAGATCTTTCCATTTTGCAGTAATCCTATAGTGTGGGGTATCGTTGAGTAAGTTTATTTTGATAAAAACTACCTCGAACATAATCGGCTCAGCCGTTTTTGAACGACTACGGAACCCTGCACTGAGCATGGCCGGACATGCTTTTAGCCGGTTTTTATTGAGCTACAAGTTCCTGATATAAATAAGGATATAAACCTTTCTCTTCACTAAATGAAAAGCTGAAGCCTTTCTATATCACAGAGGCCGTAATGAACCCTGCCGTAAATCTACCCTACTCATTCGACCGTGACATTCCTGTACCCTTGCCCTTTGGAGTAAGAATAACTTTGTCAGCACTTTAGTTAGTCCAACGTGGAGTGGAGTATAATTGGGACGTACCTAATCAAGCATTTTCAAGCGAAAATATTAAATACAAAGGCCATTTTCTTCTTGTCCCCCAAGTTTTTTTTTGGATTTGGAAGTTTTAATATGATTTAAACTCAGAATCGCGAGGTCTTCCGATCCTGATATGAGTATTTTTTGTCCCAAGGTTGTTTTTTCATTCCGTTACCATTTTGTAATACATTTTGTATGGCGGTAACGGAATGGAAAGTGCGAAAAATTTATGTAAATTTTTGGACTATTCGGAATCGAAAGTAGAACTCATATAAAAAAAACAGGCGCGGATTCAGGGAGGCGGGCAATATGGGCAATAGTCCTGTCGATGTTTAATTTAGTCAATTTCTCGATTCTGTTCGAAAGATATCTAAGTACCTATATTTATTACACACAAGCAATAAAACACATCGTGACAGGTAAACTTAATAAAAGACATTTCCGTTGACTCATTCGGTCATGACATTTATGAACCTTTGCCCTTTTACAGTAAAAAAACCCGGAGCTGAAGTCAAATTAGACCTAATTTCTCCACAGAACGACACGTATGCGTGGGTGTATAAACAATATGCGGTTAATGAAATTGGTTTCCTAAAGCTGAGCTGGCGCTGTTTTGCCATCAGGGTGCTAAGCCCAATCGCTAACGCTTAATCGTCAATCGTAAGCGAAATTCATATGCCGGACTATTAAAAAGTGGAATTCTTTACCGGCACATGTGTTTCCGCATACCTATAAGTTGGGACCCTTTAAACGAAGCGTGAAGAAGCATCTAGCGGGCCAGCAAGGCGGTGGCAACTAACAGGTTACTGATTGTCTCCTGTTCGTTGCCGCCGCGAAAAAATCTGCTGTTCTAAACTTGACTGTTCGTCCTAGGCTAACAGACCAGTTTACTCTACATTGCTATTTATCCCGTCATTCCTATTTACCCCTTTTTACGGTATATTCATCATATTAGAAGACACGCCGCTTGCATGGCGTGCATGTGCGAGTGACGCGCAAGCAGTGTGCCATCTAATATGACATTTACATAAGATACAACGCGCACGCCACGCACACGCATTTGGTGTGGCGTGTGGCTTGGTCTTCACTTCACTACATAGTATAAAATAAAGTCACTTTTTCTGTCCCTATGTCCCTTTGTACGCTTAAATCTTTAAAACTACGCAACGGATTTTGATGAGATTTTTTTAATAGGTAGAGTAATTCAAGAGGAAGGTTTTTATGTAGGTATAGTATCCGTGCGCAGCCGGGGCGGGTCGCTAGTTATCTTTAAAGTTGAATACAGAACCAATACTAGCATGCTAAGTGTGTTTTAACCTATTTAGTAAAGTACTGTTAATCATCTCTAAGCATGTACAAATAGCAATAAGTAGGAATTTATTCCTTATGACTAATTGTTCCAACAATAGTTATTTGTTATACAAGGGTGCAAAGTTGTATTTTACCCGCGATTATGAAATTGAAATACGAGCAAGCAAAAAGTTCTAGCCTAGTTGGTATGGTACTGACCACGGAATAATATGTTCTGTGGTACTGACCTACTAACCAGAGACCCTGCCTGTAAAACTGGAGGTTCTGGGTTCAAATCCTGGAGATGAATTTGGCTATTTATCTCAAGAATTTGTTCCTGTGTTGTGTCTGTCTGTGTTTAAGTATCTACATATATTTATCTATTATATTATATATTACTGTCCCTTGGTAGTTGGTACCCACATCACAAGCCTGTGAGCTTACTGTGGGATTAGGTGGATTTATGTAAGATATCCCAAGATATTTATTTATTTTACACAAAATGGCCCAAATATCTAAGCAATTAAGAGTTTGAATTTGTAGGACAAGACCGAGAGTAATAAGAGTAAGAATAAGAAATATTTATTAGCACAAAACAATCATTTGCTTGGTTACATTAATGTTCACATTTACATGTGAACAGTGAATTGCGCTAAAAGGTCTTCACTCAGCATGATGTCCCGCAGATGTGACCCTGATTTTCAGTGAAGCTCATTTACACTATCATCTAGTATGACGAGTGGTAGTAGAGGAAGTAATTCAATTAAGCATCTGACAAGTCTAATTCTTGCTCATTATCATCATGCCTTGTAAATCTTCGCAGATGATTTAAATGGCATCAGTTTAGTATAAGATGGCTATATAAGCCAATTCAGGGAAAGACACATGCATCTACATTTGCCAGCCTCCGTAGCCGAGTTGTTAGTGATTCTGTCTATGAACTTGGAGGCTGCGGGTCTGAATCCCAGCATGGGCATAAGTTGTTCCTTGGTCATGGCTGACTATGTATTTAAGTATCTATATGTATCTATCTATTATATATATTGTAGCTTGGCACCCACATCACAAGCCTTAATTCATCTTACCATGCTGCCCCCGTAAACATAAACCTAGTAACTAGTTTTGAAGTATCAATCAATTGTTTACTTTATTCAACTGAATTATGTTCTGGTAATTCTGGTATTAATTAACATTTTAAAACTAGTTACTGCGCTTATGCTTACAGGGGCAGCATGTGCCTAGGTAGATTTGTGTAAGATGTCCCAATGTTTATTCATTTAACACAAAAACTTGCCTATGACTAAAAAAAAGTATTTTTATGTTATCATTGACAATTGTTTAGCTACAAAAACATGTTAAAGTTTTTCTATGTGCCTAAAATAGATATTTGCCAAAACATAGTTACAATGTAGATAGTGTTTGTCAGCAAATGGCAAAGCGCCAAAGGGCAAGGGCCAAGGGGGGCCAAGAAGGGGCTAGTGCCCTCTCACTGGCCACTGGCTTTAAATACTTACTGACATTTTATGGAAATGTTGCTTGAAGTGCGGGCTTTCTCCGTAATGTAGTAAAACAAAGTTACATTATGGACTATTATATTATTATAAAATCCACGGAGTTAATGAGTGACAAAGTTACATGTATTTTGAAGATATATTATAATTATTTTATGAATTAAAATTAAAAGTAACTTAAAAACCAAAAGAATAAATATAAAAAATTAAAGAATTATTTGCAAAAATGTTTCTAATAAGATTCCTATTAGAATTTTAAGGGAAATAAATGCGACTAATTTACAAATGTAAAACGCACTTCGCCAACATCTATTTTTTTTTTGGATTTTTGGATATTTTTATAATGAGTATAAGTGCGAAAATATATTCTGATGGTTTCGTTCGTTTAACTATTATTACTTATCAAATAAGGATACGAAATATTGTTATTTTTTCCTCAAGCGAGGTTATAGACAGAAAATACTTACAAAATTTGGACGCCTTCTGTTGCGTGTAATTCATCAAAACAAGAACTACACCACGATATATTTAGCACTATAAGCAGTCCAAAATAGAACTAACCACTGAACACTTTATTGTTTAATCGAGTCCACATTGTCCGATCGTAAATAAAAAACACTAACACACAGTAGATGAATATTAGATGAAAATTCGTCGAAAAATCTAAATCTAAGTTTTTTTTGCGCCGAGAAACGGGAAAACTTTTTGCAATAATCACTGACGAATAATACTAAACCGTTCTCCAGGGTTTCGGTTAGTTTTTTGGAGGGGCATGCCCGCAGCCACCTTATCCGAGTATTTTTCACAAACCAAATCAACTTCAACTCGCGTTTCAGCCAACACAAAATAAAATGAATTGAATGACAGATTATTTTTGACATGCGCAACCCATTGCAAAAATCAGTGGCGCCGTCTGTACTCAGGCCGGAAACTAAAGAGGTAGTTTTCATACTCGTGAAGTTGTTTTGCTACTCGTTCATAGATGGCAGGTTTGCAGTTGACAGATGTCAACCTAATGCTTTTTCTTTACAACAGATGGCGTAGTTATCAATGAAAAATGTCCATCAGATATTAATGTGTCATAATTTAAATTTTAATACAGTAGCAAAATTTATACAAATCTAAATCTGACCTTTGCTTGAATACTATCAGCAAACACCTTCGGGTCAAACTGTACATGCTAGTATTGTTCATAGTCGCGACTATTTTTTTTAAAGAGCAACCAAGTCATGAATAATGCATCAGCCGACCCGGATGTCTGTCTAGCTTTACATTAACGACTAGACTTGGTGTGGATCTATGTGCTTCTATTTCTATAACCATTTGAAATGAAACTATCAATTTATTGAGTACTAGAATTAAGACCGTGTCACTCGACAGACAGGCCTACTGCCGCGAACTTTGGCCGAAGATTGGGTCAAAACATACGACTTTCGTCCACAATCACATTGTTGTCGAACCACAGATCACAATCTGTCCTACAATCGACGTATTTAATCCTTTGAGTTTGCCTCTCTAGCGCACTTGTAAATTCGTAAATCATCATCAATAAATCAATAAATCATCGCATGTCCCATGTCGCACATCTAGAGCATTACGTTTCGCTAGGTACCTATTTAGTTTAAGAAATTATGAAGGTGTTACTTGTACATTTTCGATAGTGTAGACTTTAACTTCGTTTGTAGTCTATTGTATGAGTAGCAGAATAATGTCAGACAAGTGTAGGCCGCGGATTTAATCGCTAGCGTTATTAATTTCTTGGCAACATATACCTACCAATAAAAGTGTGGTGAACGAAAAATAAGTGACATAGACGCTAATACACCTCCTGTAAACTTTCGGTACCTTTACCCTCTATATCTACTGAACTAAAATAAATATATGTATTATGCTATTCATGAGACAATCTAATCGAGCATTCGCTATTCTATCTCCCGCTCTACGAAATAAACGAATTTCGACGAATCACGTTTTGTGTAACGAATGAATTTCGTAGAGTGAGGGATAGAATAGCGAATGCTCGTTTGTTCTAAATGCATTCTCATCATCATCATCATCAGCCTATTATAGTCCACTGCTGGACGTAGGCCTCTCCTATTAACTATGCGTAGAGACGCATTAAGAGGTAAATGCCCATAATCGCCACGCTGGGCAAGCGGATTGGCGATCGCGTAATGTGTCCACTATGATGACGCTGCTGCCCATCAACAATCTTTTATTAAATAATGGTAAGTGACACTTCAATCCCTTAGTCGACTCTTAAGACACCCGCAGGAGGAGTTGGGGTGGTGACAAATGTATTCTTACTGCAGTCACCACACGGCTAATGAACCTTTACACAAATCGACCTAGTCCCACGGTAAGATCAATAAACGTTTGTGTTGTGGGTACTACGGGACGATATACATATACAATACATACCTACATGTATACATACCTATATGTATTTCATCGCTAACCTAAATAGATTACCATGATCAAGAAACAAATATTTGTGATAACTGATAAACCCACAAATAAATGCCCTCGACAGGATTCGAACCTGGGACCGAGCTTCCAAGGAGAGTCACTACCAACCGTAGTTTGACTGAGACTGACATTTAACTTTGCTTTGGCGATTTGTAAACTTAGTTAAATATTTTTGATCATGGCCAAAGTGATTAACAACTGATTTTATAATAACCTCATACATATATTTAAACTAGGTAGTATAATGCACTAAAAAACAACTAGAACCATAAAAAATGAGCACCCATTCACCCGAAATACGACCGTTTGAAAATCAGCTGTTACGGGCCCGCCATCTTGCATTCGTTTTTTTTCTTACTTCGGAATGTAAGGTCATTTGAGGCACGTTTTGCAAAAGGACCAAAGATTATTTACAAAGTTATGATTTGGCAAATATCACACGTTTTATTCATTTGGAACGGCGGCAAAATTGACAAATTTAAGCAGTAAGAGTAGCAAGCCTTTTAGAAAATATCAATTTCCAGTGTTTTGTATCAAAGCGTTTTCATCATATCGTCCAACAGACCACGAAGGGTTCCCAAACTTTTTTGTGTGACCACCTGTATTCAGCAGGAAATTTTTTGGGCAGTTTCAACGCCCCCATTCATTCCGCGGAGACCTGCCGCCCCCTTCTATGCTCTTTCTTAGCGCCCCCTAGGGCGCGTTACGGACCATTGGGAATCTAAATATGATAAAAAAAATACGATTTAAAAAATACTTATATATTTACAGGGATCTCCGCTCAGCATTTACTATTGATCTGTGGGTCCGATAAATATGACAGAAATCATAAATCTTAGGCATATTAAATATGTACCTACTGTAGAAGGAAACTATATTTCGAACATAATCGGGAACTTTTGACAGTTTAGAAATGAGCCTTATTATTACGTTAAGACTATCGGAAAAAATATATAAGGTTTAATCATCATCATCAACCTATGTTAGTCCACTGCTGGACATAGGCCTCTCCTATTAACTATGTGTATAGACGCATTAGGAGGTAAATGCCCATAATCGCCACGCTGGGCAAACGGATTGACGATCGCAGGATATGTGTCCAGTATGATGACGCTGCTGCCCATCATCAATCTTGTAGAATGGTCAGTGACACTTCAATCCCTTAGTCGACTCTTACGACACCCGCAGGAGGAGTTGGGGTGGTGACAAATGTATTCTTACTGCCGTCACCACACGACAACTAAGTATAAGGTTTAATCTATAACTGCCTAAAGTTCATTCTTACCTTAACGTAAAGTGCATTCCGACCAAACTTGCATTCGCTATTCTAGCCCCCTACTCTACGAAATTCGATCGTTAGGTACACAGAACATGATTCGTTAATTTCGTAGAGTGGGGATAGAATAGCGAATGCTCGTTTGGTCTGAATGCGCCTTTAGAAATCTGCAACTATTAATAAACATATATGTGGTGTGGACTCAAGGTTTCAGGATTTAACGGTAAAAGATATAGGTACATAATGTATACATAAACAACAAAAAGTTGGTTATAGAACCAATATTGTGTTCTAAAAGTGCGTGATTAGATTATGGAATAATACAAGTTTTTAGTTTTGTTTACTTTTTATTTTCTACTAACGAATGGAGTAGGTACCTATGCCACTTTTATAAAAAAAATAACCTGCGCTAAAAAGGCAAAAGAAGTGAAAGAATGAGCTGAGGTCAAATCTGGCAGCTGTCTTTTCTATACTTTATCTGTATCAAACATCGCTTTTTATTAGTGAAATGGCAGGTGTCAAAATCCACTTGCTATAGGCGTAGGTACCTAATCACTCTAATCAGATATATCGGAGCGGCCGGGATGCTCAAAAATATCTGAGCAAGCCTTGTTATTTAAGTGTCGGTATTGAGTTCAACAGTGGTATGAAATTGGCAGATGATGATGATGATTTAATGCAGATGATTGCTGAAATACATGGATAAATTTGGACAGTTATTTAACAATTAAAAATAAACAAGTATTTGGCGGAAAAGACGAAAGGTTCATGCTGGAGATATATGCCTACCTAGTACCTGCATGCTATTTTTAACTGTGTAGGTATGTACTTTTATTTAAATAAAATCATTTCATAATTTAGCTATCCTATACTACACTTCCCTAAATTGCAAGATTTATTCATAAACCAACGCAACTAGTTTCCTAATTTTAAACTAAATCAAAGTATTTAAGTTTCAACATATCTCGTCTCCATAGTCTACAGAATGCAGGTACTATAAATCTAGGTACCAAACTCGTTCGACCAGACCTAAGGTCGAGCCTAGGTCACAGACAGCGTGGGCCGACTCATAAAAACTCAGGCAGTTTTTTTGTATCCCAAATATTCGATGTTAGCTTCGAAAAACCATTTGACGGTACAGATTACTTGACCAATAGACTGGGCATAATATCATTTGTATACTTAAGAATCGAGACTAAGGGATTGAAGTGTCACTGACCATTATTTTATAAAAGATTGATGATGGGCAGCAGCGTCGTCATAGTGGACACATTACTGCGATCGCCAATCCGCGTGCCGATTGTGCGCGTGGCGATTATGGGTATTTACCTCCCAATGCGTTTATACGCATAGTTAATAGGAGAGGCTTACGTCCAGCAGTCCACTGCTCAGTCATAGGCTGATGATGATGATGATGACTTTAGAATCTGAAGGTCATCAATCATCATCAGTGCTCGGACCTGCGGCTGCAAAACTTCAACAAAGCTTGAAAAAAATTACATATGGTCTACATACATACACTTGAGCCAAGAAAAATACGAATATTTATTGTTAAAAAATCTGTATCCAACTTATCCTACCCCTAACTCGGAATCTTGAACTTAAAATATTTGGGTGTAGATGTGTATATTCTTTGGATGTATGTGCTCTTTCAGGGCCACTTAATAAGTTTGGGTAAAGTTTTGCACCCAAAATTCCGCAACTGCATATTTGGTTCTCTTTCAGAATAATGTGTCATTATTTACTAAATAGAAAACCTCTTAGCAGCGATTGCCAGTTAGACTTTACGAGAGTTTTTTTTCCAAAATAGTTAAATTTAAGGATATTCCTGCTCAGAATCATGAGCTCTTTCGATCCTACGTGAGATAAAAAGAGACTCCTTTTGTTTTCCATATTGTAACCATTCATGGAATGGAAAAAATCTAAATTTAATCTTCCGCAGAAAAAGTTGTAAAATGTGTACAATTAGTAGGTCGCTTGTAAGGTTTTGCGGGATAGGATATAGGATAAATCACAGATTATAGAGAGAATTATGAAAATGATCTTTCGTACTTGTAAACTCGAACGTAGGTAACGGACCTTGTCATGTCATGCTTGTTACATTTGCCACGAATAAATTATTTGTATTTGTGTGACTGGGAAGCAACACATTAAACGGGCTGGCAAAAAGGTAGGCCTTCAGATTTACGGTCGCGGCAAAGGCACTATTATTCAAACTACTTACTTTGTAAGCTAGTACTGCGTAAATTATTCAAACGGAGTCTATAAAAGTCAGTCTGTGATCGAAGGATACATTTTGCTGTGTCCT
This sequence comes from Thaumatotibia leucotreta, assembly GCA_025490895.1. Taxonomy (NCBI): domain Eukaryota; kingdom Metazoa; phylum Arthropoda; class Insecta; order Lepidoptera; family Tortricidae; genus Thaumatotibia; species Thaumatotibia leucotreta. The sequence goes on along the minus strand of JALPQI010008325.1, from coordinate 43,294 downwards.
GTGATTGTGGTTTTAACCGACATAAAAAATGTTTCCAAATAAACTGATTGGTATTTATGTCCGATAACTCAGATATGTGTAAGTACCTAAGGAAATGACGCGTTCGCATTAAACAATAGGGTAAGTAGGTACAATTTTATAAAGGCACCTATTCTTGCTTACTTTTTTATACTTTACGAAACCTCTAATTGGATCAAACGCAAACCCATGTTCGTTTTGAGTCTTTCCGGTGGACAATCTAAAAGTTAAGGCCTATAAAGCTTGATTTTTTTATGAAAGCCTTATCTTCATTAATAGACTGTTAACTATCGACCACAGGAAAGAAAAAGTGCGTGTTCAGCTGAACTGTAGAGCCCCTCTTTCCCGTGGCCAATAGTAAGCAACTGGCAGGAGTGTAGTAGTCATTTTTATCATACAATTTAATAAGAAAGGAGTGCTTTTAAATGACAACAAGGGTTTAATAAGAAAATTAACTCTCATAGCCCTTACCTTTTAAAATGTACACCGGAAAGACTCATAACATGATTTTGAGTTTGACCCAATTATAAAAAAAAATACAGAACTACCGTAAGGGGTTAAATCTAGAATCCTCTTTCTTCGGGTTTAAAGTATACAGCAAGAAGCGGAGAGCTTTCCATCGAGCGGTTGGTGGGTAGTTCGAGGCAGGGTTGAGGGCAACAGACCACGCGGTCGGTCCCCCATGACGCCCATGGATTAAGGCCCTTTTGAGTGATAATCGTGAAAGTTTAAATGAATTAAAATCACTTCGTAACACAAAAATATAACGTTAAATTTGGTTTTCATTAAAGCCCTATGTATTTTTTTGCAATCGGACCATATCGTAACTCATTCATTTTCGGCACTACACGTTTTATTTGCACGTTTAGATCATTAAAATGCCGAGTTTGTGTGCGTGGGCAAAAAATGGTCAAGCGCGAGCTGCGCTCAGATACTGGGTTCGGTTCTGTAGGTAATAGTACATTGTGCATCAAGGGAGGTAAGTACGGAATTACTAACGAGAGTGTTGGAAGCCCGACGCCGTTAGGCGGAGGGCTTTTATGACTCGAGTTAGTATTCCGCTTACTGACCGTGATGCATACAATGTTTTTCATCACACTTGCCGACAAAATAATAAGTTTTAAGTAATAACATTATTAAATCACGTACTGACATTTCTATTACTCCCGCTGCGCACGCAAACAAGGGCGCGCTTAGGCAGCAAGTGTGATGAAAATAATATTATGTCAACGTTTTAGTAATCATAGGAACCCTATAGATCTTTTTAAAGTCCAACCAAGTAGTTTTGCTGGTGGTAGGACCTCATTCAGGGTCCGCCCGGATAGCTACCACCATCTTACCCGTGAACCTGCCGCTAAATAGCAGTGTTTGCACTGCTGTGTTTCGGTTTGGGGGTAAGATAGCCGGTGTAATTACTGGCATAGATAGAGGCAATTCATCTAAGTCCTCAGTGTAGGCAGCGCATAGGCGATTTTCTGATCGGTATGTCTATGGGCCTCAGTTCCTGCTTTCCATCAGGTGGGTTGAGAGCTCAGTTGTCTACCTTCGACACAAAAAAAAACAAAAGTAGTATGTAGGTACGCGATCCGCAACTGTGTTAGTTAACTATAGGTACGTAATAATAGTTCATGCTACCGTACGTAATGAGAGGCATTAAAACACGAGTATGTTTATATGAAACGAGCGTAGTGAGTTTCATAATAGGTTTACACGAGGTTTTTTGCAGGCAATGTAGATACGAACATTTGTTATTATGGATGTGGCAGTTATGTCATCTGCTTTTGAAATTAGCTGTCAACGAGCGTTTAACTTGAGTTTTGATGCTCTAATTTTAAGTAAAAGTTATCTAAATGTATTTTGTTAAGTCTTAAACTAACCCCCGTTAAGAGCGTCGACCGTAGTAGACTTACACCCTGTATAGGATGGTGTAATATACATCATCATCACATCATCATCAGCCTATGATAGTCTACAGCTGGACGACGTAGGCCTCTCCTATTAACCATTCATATAGACGCATTAGGAGGTAAATGCCCATAATCGCCACGCTGAACAAGCGGATTGGCGATCGCAGTAATGTATCCACTATGATGACGCTGCTGCCAATCATAATTTTTTTATCAAATAATGGTCAGTGACACTTCAATCCCTTAGTCGACTTTTACGACACCCGCAGGAGTTGGGGTGGTGACAAATGTATTCTTACTGCCGTCACCACACGGCCGGTGTAATATACAATGCCGGAAAATCTCAAGAAGATAGGCACATAGAAATGAACATTTGCCCACTCTACTAAAAAATAATGAAGCTCGGAACGGAACCCTAAACGACACATTCCAAAGCATCCGGCGCAGGCGCGGCGGTTTTTGAATATCGAATCCGTTAAAATCTGTCTGTTGTGACGTTGTGAGTGTTGTGTCTACGTATTTGTGAGTTTGTATGTTGTTTTATAGGGAAAGACAGGAGTAGCCCTGGAGCCCCTTGCTCAAAAGCTGGTTAAGTTGTAATACAAGTGGAAGTCTCTTTTTGACACTATTAATTAAATAAGGACTTCCGCTTGTATTTCAAGTTACGAGGTTTCGAGAAATGGGCCTCTGCTGTGAAACTCTAGTTCACATTATCTGGCCTACTCCCGCTAACTTCGATATTCGTGAATTTCGAGGATTTTTCTCTGTCACTCTAACGAAGACGTCATTTTAGTGAGAGAGACAAATCCTGAAAATTTGCTGATTTCGAAGTTGTAGGGGCGTTGTTACCTGGGTATTTTCGCGAGAAGAGATCCAAAAAAATTTTTTTTTAAGGTAGGTAAATTTATTGTTTTTCCTACTCAGAATAACGAGTTCTTTCAATCTAGGAGAAAAAAAGTACAAGAAAAAAACGGTCCCACATTTTTCATACATTTTACATGCTCTCCACTTTGTAACCGCTGTACAAAGTGTTTGAAAAACGGTTACGTAATAGAAACAAAAAGTTGGGACACTTTTTTTCTTCTAGTAGGATCGAAAGAGCTCGTGATTCTGAGCAGGAAAAACATAAAATTTACCTGTTTCAGAAAAATAAGTTTTTGGATCTCTTCTCGCGAAAATGCCCACGTGAGATAAGTGGATAATCTGTTCATTGCAGTCAGGTTCGTAACGACATTTAAGTACGATATCTTCTGGAACTTACCTACTTTCTTACATCGGCGTTTTTATATTATAATTTAATAATATCGATTTTAGAGTATAAAAATTTAAAAATTAACATCAAAACCTTGCTTTTGTCGCTACAAACCTGACTAAAACTAAGACTTTTTAATTTGACGCTAATCTAAAAGCTAAAAGTGAGAAAGCGCACCTGGTTGAATATTTGAGCGTTTTAACCGCCTTATTTTGGTGGCATAATTTTTGCCGAAATTTCTATGAGTCTTAATGTTTACACTTCGTTATTTGTATAACGTACCGTGCCTCCTTCAAATGAAAAAGTAGTGCCTAGTAATGAATATAAACTTTGGCCAAAATGATGCCACCAAAATTCATCATTGCCATAGCGTCTATGGCAGACGATTTATGGTGTAATATTCGAGAAGCACCTTTTCTGATAACATTTCACCAAAATTAGGCGGTTGAAATGCTCAGATACTTATTCACACACCTACCAGCCCATTCCATTCATCCTCTAAATTCCAAATACACGTTTATTCTCTACAGCCATTCCATTTGGCGCAATTAGGAGGCTAGGGGTAGGTACCTAAAGGTGCATTTAGACCAAACAAGCATTCGCTCATTCTATCCCCCACTCTACGAAATTCGTTCGTTACACAAAACGTGATTCGTCGAAATTCGCTTCGTAGAGTATATAGAATGAGCGAATGCTCGTTTCGTCTAAATGCATCTTGATATTTAAGTTAGCTCTTTATAATTGCACATCATAAACATCATCGTAATCATATCAGCCGAAAGACTTCCGCTGCTGAACACAGGCCTCCCCCAAAGATTACCACAATGACCGGTTCCGCGCCACCCGATCCATTTGTCGTTAAAATATGACAAATAAGGATGAATCTAGGCTTAGCATACATCATCATCATCAGCATCTCAGCCATAAGACGTCCACTGCTGAACATAGGCCTCCCCTCTGGACCTCCACATGTACCAGTTAGATGCGACCTGCATCCAGCGTGTCCCGGCGACCTTCATAAGGTCGTCTGTCCATCTTGTGGCTGGACTTCCTACGCTGCGTTTGCCTAGCCGTGGTCTCCAATCGAGCACTTTTCGACCCCATCGACCATCTGCTCTGCGTGCAATGTGGCCTGCCCATTGCCACTTACATTGTAAGTCAAATATAAACGTATAAACTCGGGGCAAAATTGGATGATTTTGCTTCAAGTTTTTCCTCATCTCATCAGCTAGATTACTCGTATTACAACATCTCTCTAGGCCACAAGATAATTATAAATCTTCCTACAAAGGTCAGTTGAGAAACTTAAGAAATAAAATGTATCGCGGTAGACTGTCTTTGAATATTAAAATCTAGTGGAAATGGGTATAATTATGTGTATAAATCGCCCGCCATTTTGGAAAACGGTGTTGTCGGAAGAGGAATGCAACACAATACCCAAAAATCTAAATCAATATTGTGTAGGTAGGTAATTGCACAACATGAGTAAAGTACTCACAAAAAGGCAGATACGCAGTTTTTCCATGTCGGGCCGATTGGCATACAAATTCGGTAAGAATGGTAATTTGGTAAGTTACTGAACTAGTGGTATGCATCATCATCATCATCATCATTATCAGCCTATGATACTTCACTGCTGGACGTAACTATTAACTATGCGTATAGATGCAGTAGGAGGTAAATACCCATAATCGCCACGCTGATGGCCGGATTGGCGATCGCAGTAATGGGTCCACCACTATGATGACGCTGCTGCCCATCATCAATCTTTATCAAATAATGGTCAGTGACACTTCAATCCCTTAGTTGACTTTTACGACACCCGCAGGAGGAGTGGGGGTGGTGACAAATGTATTCTTACTGCCGTCACCACACGTATGCTATTAATTGCTGTTATTATGATCTAAATATTCACTCAAAGTATGGTAGGCTTTACTACCTAAATGCTTAAAATAGTTTACATAATTGTTTTTCAAAAAACTTTTTATTATTGCGCCTCAAAGGAAAATACATGACAAATAATAGTAAGTACGTTGGAAAGAGGTAAACAAAAGACGCTAAAGAGTGATCTCATCCAGACAACGTTTGGGTAGAGGAGAGAAGAAAGTAAAAGTTGACAGTAGGTGCCGTAAGTGGTGCAAAAACTAAGAATGCTTAGGAACATAAATAAACACATATGGTGTATATACCTTTGCACTTGTATTAATCTTATACCCTTTTTCACAAGGAGATCCTTTCTTTAGGGTCCCAGAATTGTTCGCTGGCTTAGCGCCAATACTCGAAACATGTCGAGCAATCATCGACTTAATTTACGTGAGTAACCCGGTTCCATGATATTTTTGATATGTTTAAATCTCACGTCAGTTAGTTTAGTTAGGTCCCCGTAGTTCTTAAGGTAGGTTTGGTTTAGCGTAGTATAGTTTTTGTTTTCATTTTTATTACTTACTTACATTGTTTTAATATTGAATCTTCTTACTTTATATCTAAATAAACTCTCTGGTAGTTTAAAATTATAAAAATAAATTATGTTGTGCAGCTGTAAACAAAATTACCGCTTACTATTAAATTCCCACATATACAAGAATATCATTGCAATTTCTAGATTGTCCCTGAATATTAATTTATGGGTATAATTCACAGTAAACTCAGACCAATTAATGTAGGTGTACGTTATCCTATTTTGGTTTGTCAAGTGCCTACTTGCCTGTCTACGACTTTCCGTGAATGGCGCCACCCACGTTATAATAAACGTGATTATTTTTACTTATTCACTATTTTATATTGCCTAACTTTAACTTCATTCTTAGAGTCGATTGCAAAACAATTGTACATATTTTGAGGCTGCGTTTCCACCAGAGATGTGCGAGGATATGTTTCTATACAAATGACACCTCCACAGAATTAGATTTGGATATAAGAAACAAGTTCATTCATTTGTATGACGGCCGAGCGTGTCAGATTTTGTACAGAAGTTGTTACTTGCCTATTAGATTTTAAATATGTCTCAGGCCCTTGAGTATTCATATTTTTTTGTGTTGTTGCAATTAATATTACTTAAGGAGGCATTATTAATATTATTGTTCACTTCAACTTACAAAATTTGACGCCCGAAAGCTCTAAGCTGCGATTAAAGACGGACAACTCAGTGGATTTACCGAGTTCATTTGACACGCTAAGTAGATACGTTTGCTTGATCTATGGTATATATGACATCTTTGGACACCTCGCTCGAGTCATTAATAGGTGTCATTTGTATGGAAACACATCCTCGCACATCTCTGGTGGAAACGCAGCCTAAGGCCTAGCTTACTCAAAACAAAAATCACAATCGTGTCATTTGTGTTACTACCTTCCTATCTACTCTGTCCAACAATCTTAGCCAGTAGAAAAAGGCGGTTAAATTTAAAAATAGCAGGTGCGTGTGCTTATTGATCGCTCAGGGAAAATTTGAATTTGTTCCTTTTTTAAGTGCCAAATGTTGTTACACAAAATTTTACCTTGTAACACAAAAATGATGACGTTAAATTTTGTTTTAATTAAAGTCATTTAACTATTTTTTTGCAGTCGCACTTTACTCAAAACCACACTAAGCTCAATTAAAACCCAAAAGTCCGTCAAAATCAGGTTAACGAAATAATTATGTTACTTTTATTTTTATAATCTAAACAAATTGGTAATAATAATTATACGCAATAAATCCGTTCCTTGACGCTTCTGGTGCAAAGATGCCCATAACTAGCATTGTACCGAGAAGTTTCATAAGTTGCGAAACTTGCATAGAGAATGTTCTCGGGAATCTCAATTTAACAAATAATCTAATCAAGCCAAGACCGCACTATGTAGATACATGCCTTATGAGTTAAATTTAATGCCTTGTTTACTTATTTACGATAATTATTTACAACACATTTTTATAAGTTCTCATGGAAACATTCTCAATGAGAACTCACTTTTAAATTCTCATGAAAATTCTCGGAAAATTCCGAGCATATTCCCGCAATTTTTATAATGTTCTGCAACTTGTACATTATTATTATTTATTGCTACCCATAACGCTTGCGGCATTGCCGCATTGGATGGCTATGGCCAACCAGATACGAATGGGAGCGGGAGTCTTCTCCCCGTTGCCTGAGTCGACGCCCTATGTCACGCATCAGCAGTTTTGAGTTTTTATAATTCTTCTACTGTTGGTAAGGTGGAACAAAATGGCCTCTTTTGAGCGCTCGCCATGCACGTGGAAATTTTTCCTTCGACCTCACATCACGGTCCTCCAAATGACGGTGCCACTACTATCCCACCATCGTGGGATGTTCGGCCATAGCTGCAGTAGCGGAAACGCGAAAGCAGCCACGCATACTCCAGGAGAAGTAGGTAAAGGTTCCCCTATAGGTATTAGGTATACAGTAGGTATACCTATAGTACCTAAGCAATTCTCAGAAAGTTTATACATTTGGATGACGTCTTCGATATTGATCGAAGACGAAGATCCACCACATTTTCCACACTGTCTTAGAAAGTTTGTATGGAAGTTTCCTTTTTTGTTACCAGATTCCTATACATTTTTGGTAACAACAAAAAAGGAATGTTTCATAGAAACATTTCGTGATTTTTTTGGGAAATGCTGTGGATTGTGCTCTGCATCATTGACTCTACCAGCCTTCCAATTTGTCGAATTGTAAACCTTCTCCTTTTTGAAGTCGGTTAATTATAAACAAGTTTAATAGGAAATATAGAAGGAATACAATATAATATCATATGAATATAATTAGAATGCTGTAGAGCCGTCGTTCGCGGTTTTAGCCCTGAACGATGACATTTTTGCCGAATGGATTGGGAACACATCTGTTGAGTAAAATACACCGTGTCCAATAAGTTCAAATACCTACTCATATTTTACCACAATTCTAAAGATAATAATATAGGGATTACAGGTTATCAAATTCTAATTTAAAATAAAAACTATATTAATCTTAATAAAATATAATCCATAAAAGGCATGGCATTTCCGAAGTGTCTAAGAAAATAATCATCAAATAAAAAAATTCAAAAACCGAAATCAACCGATTTCGCCAGGATCCCCGATTTGTTTCCACCATTGGCTTCCTATCATCAAATCCTACTTTCTGAATGCAAATGCTTGTGAATGAATTAAAATTACCAAAAGCGCCATACATATAGCGCCATACCTATAACATTTGAAGAGATCCCTCGATTTCTCCAAGATCCCAACTTGGTGCCAACGGGACCATCTCGGGGTTATACAGTTTATACACGTTCCATTACAAAAAAAATATTAAATCGGTTTTCGATTCTCGGAGATACCGGGTAACATACATACCGCCGCCCCCGGCGAATACTAAGATAACTGCCATTACCATGGTTTTAGTGTTATGTCATATTTGAAATCTGTGGGTGCTAATGCATCTGTTGAATTTTTTTCGTAATTTTTATTCTGTTATTTATGGAGATAAAAAAAATGCAATGTTATTCTTTGATTTTATTGATCTCTTAAATTGCCAGAATAAACGTATATGAAGATAATATCAAAAATGATTATTAGCCCTTACGCTATAAACGCTCGTATCATGATATTCGCGTGAAAATCATTCTACAACAAAAAGACATCAGGCAGTTATCATTTTATTCTCGTATTAAAAATCTTCTGTCTGTTCGGATATCGTCCTTTAGTAAAGATTACCTATTTGTGCGAAACATTAAAACGTATTATCTTCCTTTTCATTTACATACGTTTGACAATCAAAAATTGAAATGGCAGATACACTACCGCGGGAAATTCCTAAAACGTACCTAGTAATGTTTGTGCTCTAAATGAAAAACGAATCAGTACGTTCAGCGTGACGGCCCACCCTACGCGAACCACTCACACTGTCAGTCTATCAGCCGGAGGACCGAAGGCCCGACAGCTCGCCCTACGGGAACCACTCACACTGGCAGTCTATCAGCCGGAGGACCGAAGGCCCGACAGTTCGCCCTACGGGAACCACTCACACTGGCAGTCTATCAGCCGGAGGACCGAAGGCCCGACAGTTCGCCCTACGGGAACCACTCACACTGGCAGTCTATCAGCCGGAGGACCGCAGGCCCGACAGCTCGCCCTACGGGAACCACTCACGCTGTCAGTCTATCAACCGGAGGACCGAAGGCCCGACAGCTCGCCCTACGCGAACCACTCACGCTGGCAGTCTATGAGCCGAAGGGCCGCAGGCCCTACAGCTCGCCCTACGCAAACCACTCACGCTGTCAGTCTATCAGCCGGAGGACCGAAGGCCCGACAGCTCGCCCTACGAGAACCACTCACGCTGGCAGTCTATCAGCCGGAGGACCGAAGGCCCGACAGCTCGCCCTACGGGAACCACTCACGCTGGCAGTCGATGAGCCGGAGGGCCGCAGGCCCTACAGCTCGCCCTACGCGAACCACTCACGCTGTCAGTCCATGAGCTGAAGGGCCGCAGGCCCTACAGCTATAATATGACAATACTATAATACTATAATATGTAGCTATTAACGTTTGGGTTCATTTTATAAACATGCCTTCTTTAATTTGGACCGACTAAACAAGCGAATCAGAGGGTTGTAGGCCAGAGCTCAGCGCTATCATGCTACTAATGGAATAATGTAACATGAAAACGAAGGGCCGCAGGCCCTACAGCTCGCTCTACGCGAACCACTCACGCTGTCAGTCTATCAGCCGGAGGACCGAAGGCCCTACAGCTCGCCCTACGCGAACCACTGGAACCACTCACGCTGGCAGTCTATGAACCGAAGGGCCGCAGGCCATACAGCTCGCCCTACGCGAACCACTCACGCTGTCAGTCTATGAGCTGGAGGGCCGCAGGCCCTACGGCTCGCCCTACGCAAACCACTTACGCTGTCAGTATATGAGCTGGAAGGCCGCAGGCCCTACAGCTCGCCCTACGCGAACCACTCACGCTGTCAGTCTATCAGCCAGAGGATCGAAGGCCCGACAGCCTCGCCCTACGGGAACCACTCACGCTTGCAGTCTATGAGCCGGAGGGCCGCAGGCCCTACAGCTCGCCCTACGCAAATCACTCACGCTGTCAGTCTATCAGCCGGAGGGCCGCAGGCTTTACAGCTCGCCCTACGCGAACCACTCACACTATCAGTCTACGTCGGTGGGCCGCAATTTTGTATGCTTCCGTAACTTTGGTGACAATACTATAATATGTAGCTATTAACGTTTGGGTTCATTTTATAAACATGCCTTCTTTAATTTGGACCGACTAAACAAGCGAATCAGAGGGTTGTAGGCCAGAGCTCAGCGCTATCATGCTACTAATGGAATAATGTAACATGAAAACGAAGCTGAGGGCCGCAGGCCCTATAAACCCAGTGCTTCCAGGCTACGCGACGGAAGAGTGATTCTCTAAAACAAATCGGAGGGCCGCTGGCCCAACAGCTGGCCCTTGCGAAGGACGAAGGCACGAAGCGATTGCACGAGGCGCTACAGCTCGCGAGGCTGAAGGCCGAGCTGCCAGAGACCAGCACTACCATGCTACACAATGAAATAGCGTAACATGAAAACGAAACGGATGGCCATAGGCCACCTGCGAAGGACGAAGGCCGAGCCTTGCACAGGGCCGAAGGCCCGGAGCATCCAAAGATATAAATATTAGTTAGCGATATACTTTCTCAAATGCATCGGTCATCGATGACGTCTTCCTAGGACTGACAGAAACAGATGCTCTAAATACCTATAACATTTTCGGTAAGCCTTCAAGCATAATCGTATTCCAAGGCAGGTTTATTTGAATTTTAATGTCGTTTCTCTTACTCTTCTGACAGATATTCCATTAGTTCGAATAAAATTCGGGAATGCGATCGAACGGAAATGGTATTCAAATTCATATTATAGAACCCATATCGGTGCAGTTCCAGATCAAAAGTCACGGCACAGCGGAACGAAGAATGTTACCTGTGGTATTATGCTGGGCATCAACAGTTCATAAGATGCAGGGAAGTGCAGTCGATCATGCCGTGGTTTATTTAGGTTCGAAATGTTTCGCTGCTGGACAAGCATAACTAAGAAGCTCTGAGTAGAGTTCAGTCTTTAGACAGTCTACAGATATGCACAAATTAACTGAAAAGAGACCTTACAACAATGAAGTGTTAACTGAAATGGATAGACCGGGGAATAATATGTTACAAGTAACGAACTACAAAAGGGTTGAGTTTAGCTGATCAATAGATGTGTCATCAGCAAAAGTATGAGACATATATGTACTTATGTGTAAACAAACATTATCCATAAGCAGTTTATCTATATTAGGTATATCCAGATTGAAAGCTTGTCGCACAATTTTTAGGCCTCGACTCCGACAAAATTTTAATTTGGAAAGAATGTAAGTAAACTTCTTATGGATAATGTTTGTTTATATATAGGTATATCATACTTTTGCTGATGACACTATTGTTCAACTAAATTCAACCCTTTTGTGGTTCGTTAGGTAAGACTTACAAAACCGTGGATTTTATGAATGTCATGGTTTATTTTTTCTTTATATTGTTTACTATAAAAGCTTGTCTTTAAAAACATTTTTTACCTCTAATTTATTCTTTTATGATAAATTGATAATGGTAGGGAACCCTTGGCGCGCGAGTCCGACTGGCACTTGGGCGGTAATTTCTGATATATTAACTTATATAAGTGGATTGACTGCAAAATGTATAAACAAAGGACTTCACGTCTTATGGCTATATTAAACAATGTTAGAAAAATTGAGGAGATACCCGATCATAATAATAAAATTTTAGTAATGGTAAGTAATTAATTATAATAATCATTCTGCCAATTTACTTATTAGGTTTAAGTTTAACTATTTCAATTTTATTGTTCAATAAAATTAATGCTGATTACCATATTACAGTTTTATTTTTAATCTAGATTAAAAGCCTTTTTTTAAAAAAGATTAACACTCAATTTACCGGAATAACGTGATATTGTAGCATTATACTCACTAGCTTGCACCCTGGTCACCCTCTGAATAAAATTATAACACGATGGTGCAATATTTGGTGTTGGCGTAGCCTCAATGTGAATAAAATGATAATCGATATTATTATATCCTTGATGATGGTAAATTTTGACTAACTTTTTGTTTTTGGAATAACTTTTTTTCGGTATGTTTAAGAAGAGGTTACCCTACTTTTTCAGAATGCTACAAAAATTAGCTATCGTTAGAACTTTACATAATTTGCATACGTTTAGTATTAATGAAGTTAACGACAAAAACATGTTTTTATTTTCTCCTGAAAAATTAGGTTTTTGCAGTTATCATTTTATTCGCCGGGGGCGGCGTACAACAACAAAAAAACAGTCGAATTGAGAACCTCCTCCTTTTTTTACCCAAGGCGGTTAAAAAGTGTTAAGTGCCAAGAAAATACTTGCCTGGCACGCAAATGACAAATTATTTTTTTTAATGAGACTCTGTATGTGATAGAACAGACTCATAGTGTTCAATCAAAAAATATCGTTTTGATTTTGAAGTAATGCGGCGTGATGTCGGCTATTAGAATGCATTTGTCACTTCAATCCCTTAGTCGACTCTTGCGACACCCTAGAAGAGTTGGGATAGTGACAAATGTATTCTTACTGCCGTCACCACACGGCCCCTAAAGTTTAAATCAATATAAATACACAACTATTTCACGCGAAAATGCCAATTTACTTATAAATCCTTTCTCATTATATTCGTTACTAGCGACCCGCCCCGGCTTCGCACGGGTACTATAATATACCTACATAAAAACCTTCCTCTTGAATTAAGTACTCTACCTATTAAAAAAAATCTTATCAAAATCCGTTGCGTAGTTTTAAAGATTTAAGCGTACAAAGGGACATAGGGACAGAAAAAGTGACTTTATTTTATACTATGTAGTGATAGTGATGGAGCAAACAAAACTTTACGATTTCAAATCAAAACCTAACCGTCATTTTTTTCGCAACTTTTTAAAAATCCTCGCAAGGCAGGCGCCAATGAATAAATTACAAACCTGTTTTCAGCCAGCACTATCTGACACTCTGTCACGTGCAGCAGTGTGGATTGTGTGCTTGTGCGGTTGCGACGTGTGTGCCAGGCTTTACGGCAGGTATTTGGAGTTTTTTTTTAATTTTTGGCTGTCTGGATCAGATTGTGTCGAATAAGTTATGCTCTAGAATCTTCGTTGTGTTTAGTTGTTTAAATAGTTAGTTTTTTGTGCAGATACTGTAGAATTGTTTTAAAGTATTTTCGCTAGGAATGTAGGAGTCGAAAAAAATGACTATTGTTTGATTGTGTACACGTATAGGCAAATAATTTTGAATAGTTATGTGGTAAAGTTAAAAATTATTAGTGTTATGTTTGTATCTCCTTAAGAATCAAGGGGCCTACAAATATAAATCCCGGTCTTTTGATAAGTTTAATTGCTATGCATTCAACACGTTTTTTTATACGTGTTAGAACCATAAACGTAGGGTCCATAAGCATAGGCTATTATAGGAGACCTATGTCCACAAGTCCAGTAGTGAACAGAAATAGGCTGAAGATGGGGATATTTCTCAGATGTCATACGGGGTGTTTCACCACTGAAAACCTCCATTACCCCATATGACAAGTCATACTGAGAAACTTTTGCTATGGGAAACCCCTTTTCATACATTTTGGTAGTGTTTGCTTGACATTTTATATGAGAGTTTTTTTATAAGATAATGTTTTCCATTGACGATATTAGTAGCCGTCGTTATCAGATCAGATATATCCGATTGCTGGGGTGTTCACAAAGGCTGGTAGAGTCAATGATGCTGAGCAAGATCCAGCACATTCCCCAAAATGTCCCAGGAAGTTTGTATGGACTCTGATAAGATTCCTACACACTTTTGGTAACTAAAAAGATTCACACAAACATTTTGGGAAATGTGGTGCATCTAGCAATATACCGAGGAGAAGTTTCATAAGTTGCGAAACTTCTATAGAGAATGTTCTCGGCAATGTAAATTTTACAAGCAATCTAATCATGCCAAAACCGTTGTATATACAGGCTTTTAAGGTATACTTTATGCCTCGTTTACTGAATTGCGAAATACAATTTTCTTCATAATACTTTTTCATAAGTGGAAACATACTCAAAGCTTAAATTCTCATGAAATTTCCGAGTATATTCCCACTATTTTGAGAATGCTCTGCAACTTGTACAGTCAAGTGCAAAAATAAGTATCGAAAGAATCCGTTCATAAATATGTTACGACGTTCTTATTACACAGAATTAGAGTGCACTGGGACATATTTTTGAAGGTTTTTGTATACCCCTTATTTTGTCTTCGACTGTACATTGCTAGGTTCATCTTGCTCAGCATCATTGACTCTACAATCCTACAATTTACCAATATCTAAGCCGTGAACAAATGTAACTCCTCCAACTCCTCCTGCGGGTGTCGTAAGAGTCGACTAAGGGATTGAAGTGTCACTGACTATTATTTGATAAAAGATTGATGATGGGCAGCAGCGTCATCATAGTGGACACATTACTGTGATCGCCAATCTGCTATCCCAGCGTCGCGATTATGGGCATTTACCTCCTAAATGTGTCTATACGCATAGTTAATAGGAGAGGCCTACATCCAGCAGTGGACTATCATAGGCTGATGATGATGATGATGATGATGATGATGAGCAAATGTAAAAACTTTTTGAGAAATACTCAGGAATGTCAAGATTTACTTTATAACTACCAAGGTCTATGATAACATAACCGTTATTATGACATCATACTTATGACGTATAGGTAATCGTTTCCGGAACTACATACGTACATGATATCATATTTAGATAGATTAACATCATTCTTTTTTGCAAAGTCGGATAAAAAAGGTTTTAATGTAATCAGCTGTTTTGGTTTTTGTCTGTCTGTCTGATGTCTGGTTTACTGAACACTTTTTTTGTTAAAAGCGAAGGTGAAGTTTATTTTAACTCTTATTCTTATTTAAATCTCAATATATGAGTGTTCGTATATATTTTAATAATATGAGACAAAACACATTGTTCTTTGTTTTAGTAAGTAATCTAAAACTATATAGGTACCTGCATAATCTTGAGTCCTTGCATTAATGCAATTTACAAAATACCGTATTTAATTGAATAAAATAGATAATTCTTTATATAAACTTAATTTAAATTTACAAAACGTTAATTTTAATTAAATATCAAGCGCTTTTTAAATCTTTTTTTTTAATTCAAGCGCCCTTTTTCCTCTACACTTCTTCAGCCAAAAAAGTTTCAAAATAACTATTTTTTTTTTCTAGTTTGTGTCCAGGACGCGATTATACATATTGACGATAATAATTAAGCCTTCATTGATATTTAAAAATATACTGAAAAAACTAAACGCAAAAAAATAAGTCAATACCCAATTTGGAAACGTTAAAACGGAAACGATATATAAATATTTATGAAAAATAAAATTACCAATTACATAAATTTGTACCTATTTAAGTACGTGCGCAATTTAAGTACTTTTTCACTAAAAGCGTCGATTGTAAAAAACAAAATATTTACAGGCTCTTAATGAAAACTAAAATGAACGACATAATTTTTGTGTTACGAAGTAGATTTTTGTGTAAAAATAACAAACTTGGAAAAACTTTGGAACTTTGGCTTTGGAAAAAGGCGACAAATTTTTTTTACAGGCGTATAGTTAATTGACACACCTACATTTTTTTAATTTTTCCGCCTTTTTCTACTACCGAAAGTTGTTGGACAGGGTATACCATATCGTTTATATGACTAAGCTCTGAAATGGAATTCGAGATCAAAAATGTAAACAAACAATAATCTATGACAATGTCATGACATTATAAAGTCAATGTTAAAATGACATTCCAGGGGTATAAAACTTTTTATTTTTTAACACCTTTATAAATTAACGTCGCATTTCGAGATGGGTTATTTATTTTATTTTATTTATTTGCACACTTACAAACTATCCTTACAGGTGCTAAACCTAAGACAATGCTTGATGTTTAGGTGTAGATACGCGAAAGTCAAAGTATGTTCGATACACAAGTATCACAATCATTAACATATTTTTTGATTTTTTGGACATGACTATAAAAAACATACGGCTGAGTGTCCACGGTTCCTGATTACAAAAATAATACCTAGAAAATTTGCTAGAATGATGTAAATAATCAACATAATCAATGTTTCAAAACCAATGTCGTGTTACTTTAATCTTTAGGATAGTCGGGGAACGAATTCCAGTCTTCATCTATAATTACAATCGAATCAATTTCTATTAAAAAAATAAAATGATTGATTTGTAGGTAAAAATACTAAAATCTGTTTTCATGTATTTTGTAATGCTAAATTTTAGGAGTTTTTATGGATTCATAAAAGAGTAGTTTGGAGCACCATCTTGTTTTGATTTTTTTCAGTACATTATAATAACTGCGAACCAAATGTTTAAAACTTCTTATCATTGCCAGTAGTATAAATTAAACACCCTACATTTTATTAAAACTAGAGAAATATACGATTAAAAAAATAATGTATGATATTAAAAATTAGTAACATATTTAAAAACTATACGTACCGTCAGTGACATGCATGTGCGCATTTTTTTAAAAAGTATTTCAATGATTTTAGATTACCCACCTCTCGCGATAATTTTTTTGTGGTGGTATCCCATTTGTTTACATTTTTGATCTCCAATTCGATTTCAGATCTTAGGTTTGATAACTTTCGTAACACAATTGAAGCGATGTTGATTTTTGTTTTAAATATGGCCTTAAATAAGTTTTTTTTTGCAATCGACCGTTAATACTCGCTTATCGAGCGTATCAAACTTTTTTAATAGTTCATAGTTTTTATTATTACGTATTTTTATTATAACATGATTGTAATATTATATTAGTCAGCCTCCGTAGCCTAGTTGGTAGTTGTCTGCCTACGAAGCTGGAGGTTCCGTATTTATATTGTTTAGTAGGTACGGATATTTTGGACTCTATCACTACATAGTATAAAATAAAGTCACTTTTTCTGTCCCTACGTCCCTTTGTACGCTTAAATCTTTAAAACTACGCAAGGGATTTTGATGAGATTTTTTAAATAGGTAGAGTAATTCAAGAGGAAGGTTTTTATGTAGGTATAGTACCTGTGCGCAGCCGGGGCGGGTCGCTAGTAATAATATAAAAGAAGGGTCCACGGAAAGAACATCTGTAGTCAATTAAAAAAAACACCTTACTTTTAACAGGATAATGCGCGAATTTGCCCTGATTTTTTAGGCTTTGGACATGTTTTTGTCGTGGACTCTTCAAATGGAAACGGCTCTCGTTGATGTCTTTTGCTTTGTACGTATTTACATCACAATGAAACATGTAAATTCATCTAGAAAACGATGAGATAACGAGAAATGTACGCAGTGGGTAAGACGTACGCAATCCCATACATTTCAGTCTGAGATTATGTGTGATTGCGTACATTTACCTACCTTGAACTTTTACCCCATGTGGCTGTAAGGGTAAATTTCCACTTGATATTCAAAAGTGCTTTACGGTGAAGGAAAACATCGTGAGGAAACCTGCATACATCTGCGAAGAAATTCAAGTGTATGCGAAGTCCCCAACAAGTACTGAGCCAGCGTTGGGACTACGCAAAATAGGCACGTTTGATGTCCACGTTAGCCGTGTGGTGACGGCAGTAAGAATACATTTGTCACCACCCCAACTCTTCCCGCGGGAGTCGTAAGAGTCGACTAAGGGATTGAAGTGTCACTGTCCATTCTTTGATACAAGATTGATGATGGGCAGCAGCGTCATCATAGTGGACACACTACTGCGATCGCCAATCCGCTTGCCCAGCGTGGCGATTATGGGCATTTACCTCCTAATGCGTCTATCTTACGCATATAACAGGAGAGGCCTACGTCCAGCAGTGGACTGAGATAGGCTGATGATGATGATGATGATGATGTCCAGAACCAGAATGGCCAGAACACAACAGCAACAACAAGGGTAAACATACCCTAAAAATTAGCTGTTTTGATCTAGAAGCGCCATTATGTGGAAGTTGTCCCCAAAATTTAAAATAATTTGTATCTAAGAAACTCATAAAGGCTTGTAGAACCTGTGAATCTCAACCATTCGACATTGTCGCAAAGGTCGTCGGTCTGCGATTTGACTCTAAATGTGCAGATTAGCATACTTAATATAAACCAGCGAGGCTTGAACTCTCACGTCATGACTATAGATACCTAGTTGCGAATGTTGTGATGTTGCTATGTCCTCTATTAATAGACTAGAGGAACGACCACACTGCTGCTTGAAAGCCGCACGCCATACTAAATTGCCTTTCAATAACGGTCCTGAATTTTAGTTGACAAGTGTCACCCCCTCATCAATGCGTCACGGTAATGAATGAATTTCAATATCAACCTCTAAACTTAAGCGCCATTTAAAAATAGTTGTGATTGGTCCGTCAATTGATTGGCTTTATTCTGTAAACATTTGTCAAAGATGTTTCGCCGAAATAAATAATATATGTGTTAAGAAAAGCGCTATCCCATCAAAAACATTACATGTAAAAAGGTGCAAGTCTCGCAGCATAGCAGTTGTTACACCACAAAAAAGTTATGAGATCAATTGTTTAACCAAGTCAATAATTCTGTAGTTATTACAAGGGGGTATCCATAAAACTCGATTTCTACTAACTTGCCTAACTTGAAACTGCATGTAGAAATACTCATTTTATTATAGGTATCAATAAAGAGTAAGCCAAATTAGCTTGAGATTACCAAGCGAATTAAGTTTGATGATCCACCACTACCTATCCATGGGAACATTTGTCTAGCAGCTTTGTCATAAATTGTTACCTTATAACAATTACTTAATTAACAACATCTTATAGTAACTGTATTAATATAAGATATCTGTATTTTTTTAATATAAAGAATGACTTGGCCATCGACCACATCTTACTGAATGTCTTTAGGGCATTGCTAAATTAGGGTTGTTTTAAGCAGTTGATTTTATTACTTACCTATGTACCGAGTGTTTTGAGGTCGTGGAGCAAAATAATGGACATAATACAGAATTAAATCTGAGAGCGAGAGAAAGAGTGTTTTTCAAGAAATAGAAAATTTCGTTTGTTATAACATGGTCACCAGATATCCTGTACACCGTTTGACAAAGGCATAATAGGATGACTATATATACTCTGACAACCAAATTATGTCAGTAGAAAAGCGTGCGAAATTCAAAATTAGTATGAAGAATAGTTAGAAGGGCGGACAGGCGAGTAGATTTTTTTATTTCACGCGGTTTCCTATTGACACCGTTTGGTTTGAGTAAGTATATACATAAATGATTTAAGTAGTTTTAAGATAATATATTGATCAGAGTCTACCCTACATAATGTTGATAGGCTTCAGAGTCACGAAAAGTAGTTTTTGATCACGACCCAACCCAAATCATCCCTGTGCGATGGCCAAGTCATTCTTAATATTAAATAATCACCAAATTAAAAATTTAAAAAACCGACTTCAACCGGTTTCTCCAAGATTCCCGATTTGTTTCCATCATTGGTTTCCTCAAATCCTACTTTCTGAATGCAAATTCTTGTAAATGAATGAAAATTACCAAAAGCGCCATACATGTACCTATAACATTTGAAGAGATCCCTCGATTTCTCCAGGATCCCATCATCAGACCCCAACTTGGTGCCAATGGGACCATCTCGGGGTAATACACGTTCGATCACAAAAAGAAATTTTAGAATCGGTTCACTATTCTCGGAGATATCAGGTAACATACATACAACAAAAAAAAAAAAAAAAAAAATTCAGTCGAATTGAGAACCTCCTCCTTTTTTTGAAGTCGGTTAAAAAATACAGCTATCTTATATTAATACAGTTACTATAAGATGTTGTTAATTAAGTAATTGTTATAAGGTAACAATTTATGACAAAGCTGCTAGACAAATGTTCCCATGGATAGGTAGTGGTGGATCATCAAACTTAATTCGCTTGGTAATCTCAAGCTAATTTGGCTTACTCTTTATTGATACCTATAATAAAATGAGTATTTCTACATGCAGTTTCAAGTTAGGCAAGTTAGTAGAAATCGAGTTTTATGGATACCCCCTTGTAATAACTACAGAATTATTGACTTGGTTAAACAATTGATCTCATAACTTTTTTGTGGTGTAACAACTGCTATGCTGCGAGACTTGCACCTTTTTAACCGACTTCAAAAAAAGGAGGAGGTTCTCAATTCGACTGAATTTTTTTTTTTTTTTGTTGTATGTATGTTACCTGATATCTCCGAGAATAGTGAACCGATTCTAAAATTTCTTTTTGTGATCGAACCTGTATTACCCCGAGATGGTCCCATTGGCACCAAGTTGGGGTCTGATGATGGGATCCTGGAGAAATCGAGGGATCTCTTCAAATGTTATAGGTACATGTATGGCGCTTTTGGTAATTTTCATTCATTTACAAGAATTTGCATTCAGAAAGTAGGATTTGAGGAAACCAATGATGGAAACAAATCGGGAATCTTGGAGAAACCGGTTGAAGTCGGTTTTTTAAATTTTTAATTTGGTGATTATTACATGTAATGTTTTTGATGGGATCTCATCTCTTTTTGTAGGTATTCTTCTTTTTTTTTCTTTTCGGGTCCTACTTCTTGTACGTCAGCTACCATTTTTCTCATAGCTCACTCCCTGTCTTTATGGGCTTTTTTCCGGGGCTTTTATGGAACAATTTCTGACAATTCTGGACGGTATTTGCGTCTTAGTCTATTATATTCTAATATTGCAGATTCCTGCGCTTTAATGCTACCGAAATCGATATTTACTAGACACAATAACAGTCGCTAACACGACAAAGAAGTAAATATTTTTTTTATTATTTTAACCCCAACGTATTATTTCGTTCATACGAAACACCTACGTTGAAATTACCTACACAACAATATCCAAATCTCTAGCAAATCAAATCCCTAAACAAATTCGTAATCCTTACAGACGTTGAAAAAGACAAATAATCGCTTCAGTGCGCACACGAGAATCGCAAATAAATTCTGAAACACCCAAATAGCCATCCATTACCTACGGCGCACGGGCAACTGACTGTGACTGTCACACGGTGGCGTTGGCGGTGCGCGTCTGCGCGGCACTACCCGCGTCTCACCCGCGCCATTTTAAAATACGACTGTATATTAAAACGTCCAGTATTACATACCTACATTTATTACAAACCACAATTATTCTTTTTTTTAGTTTTTGATATTCTTGTTTATATAGGTATCTGATTTATTTTGTACTGGCATCATTTAAAAGTTACTTTTTGTTTAACAAGCACTGCGTACTCCCGGCCCCGCGTTTGATTTGTAGTACAACAAAGTTCGAATTACAATTCGTTTGGCTAGGTTGTCCGTAGTCATATTTGATACAACATAAGTGAATTTTTCTCAAACATGCAATGAAATGTTGTAGTTACTTGCCTAAAAAGCGACCGGGAAGTACCCCGTTGCCGGCCTAGGCCGGCAAGTGCCTCTTTTTTAATTTTCATTTGACATAGGGTTGTGACCTGGCATCTTGGCTTTTAGCCAATAATTATCTGTAAGTAATATTAGTATTAAAAAAATGATTGGCTAATTGTTGCAGTTATAATTACGTATTTAAATTATATAATTTAAAATATTATGTACAATAACTACTCAAAATAATGTTTAAAAAGCAGTATTATACGGTGCGATCCGTCGGCGCCGATCATCGCATGCGATTAATTGGACCCAACAGACCGCATCGTCTAATACCGCTTTTTAATTTGCACCTTTCAAACATGTCAAACTTAAAAAAAAATGAGGCGTCGGTGTCGTATTTGATTTTTAAGGCAGTATAGCTTAGTGTTTTCGCCTGTCCACAAGGACTAAAAATATAAAAAAAAAGTATTTGACTTTTGTTCTGTTTCAAAGACTGTAGTTATGTAGTTGACTTATAATTTCTTAGAATGAAGATATTTTTTTTGTTTCATTTCATTGCATGTTTGAGAAAAGCACTATACATACCTCGGCCATGAAGTGACGGGTTGCCGTCCGAATACTATCCGGCCTCGCTTCGCTCGGCCGTCTACATACATATATTCGGCCGGCAACCAGTCACTTCGCGGCCTCGGTAGTAATGTACTATTTCGATGTTAATTTATTAGGTAGGTACTTAATTATAAATTGTTGACTTCCGCATAAAAGCGTTAATGTAAATTGAACAGTGGAAATCCGAATAAGATGTTATTTTAAAATACAGCTTATTATAATAAACAATTTTACGGTCATCATCATCATCATATCAGCCGAAAGACGTCCACTGCTGAACATAGGCCTCCCCCAAAGATTGCCACAATGACCGGTCCTGCGCCACCCGCATCCAGCGGACTCCTGCGACCTTCACCAGGTCATCGGTCCACCTTGTGGGGGGCCTACCCACGCTACGCCTCCCGGTACGTGGCCGCCACTCAAGAACCTTCCCGCTCCAACGGCCATCGGTTCTACGCGCAATGTGCCCCACCCACTGCCACTTCAGTTTAGCGATTCGGAGAGCTATTTCGGCTACTTTAGTTCTGCTGCGGATGGTCTCATTTTTAATCCGATCACGCAGAGAGACTCATAGCCCTCTCCATAGCCCTTTGGGTGACTTTGAGCCTTCTTATGAGGCCCATTGTAAGCGGCCACGTTTCAGTACCGTATGTCATCACTGGCAACACACACTGATTAAAGACTTTCGTCTTCAAACACTGCGGAATATTGGACGAAAATATGTGTCGTAGCTTCTCGAACGCTGCTCAACCGAGTCGGATTCGACGATTGACCTGTTTCTCGAAGTTTGCCCTAGGTATATACAGGGTGTTCGTTTCGATTTGCTATAAATTAAACGGGTTACTTGGGCCATTAATAGAAGTGGTCTGGTATATCGGCTTTTGGAAAATTCGATAAAAAATATTTTTTTATGTTTTCATACATAATAAATGAAATGGTAAGTGTGAGAGAACCTTAAGAATAAAATAAAAGTTAATCTCAGGTGACTGACGGCACATGTCAAAATAAGTAACATTGGAATGTAATAAAGGTTGCAATACACATGTTCAGTGATTAAACTTATTTTTTTAATAACTCAATAACGGTAAGAGTTAAAACACTAGTTTCTTAGAGAAATTAATTATATTTGACCTAAATAAGCTTCCCTTAAAGTTATAGCATATGAAGAAAAACACGCTGTATATTCGTCTACAACTTCGAGTGTAAATTCTCCGATTATTACGGGAGTTGGTGCTATATGGGAATTCGACATGATTTTCGTCTTATCCATGTTCATCCTAAGACCAACTCGCTCGGAGGCTTTACTGAGGTCAACGAGCATAGTACTTAAGTCCTCCAAGGTCTCAGCCAAGACTACTATATCGTCAGCGAATCGAAGGTGAGTGAGGTACTCGCCGTTTATGTTGATACCCAGCCTTCTCCAGTCCAGAGTCTTAAAGACATCCTCCAGTGCAGCGGTAAACAGCTTAGGGGAGAAGACATCTCCTTGCCTAACTTCCCGCTGCAGCAGAATAGGCTTCGAGCTCTGGTCTTGGAGTCGGACTAACATTGTGGCGTTCTCGTATAAACACTTCAACACCTCGATATAGCGGTAGTCGACTTGGCACCGATGGAGAGACTGTAGTACTGCCCAGATTTCGATCGAATCGAAGGCTTTCTCGTAGTCCAGAAACGCTAAACAGAGGGGCAGGTTATATTCTTCGGTCTTCTGAATAACCTGGCGAAGCGTATGGATGTGGTCTACGGTACTAAAGCCTCTTTGGAAACCGGCTTGTTCGGGAGGCTGGGAGTCATCAAGCCTGCGTGCAAGACTATTCGTAATGACTCTTGAAAACAGCTTATAGACATGGCTCAGAAGTGAGATGGGTCGGTAGTTCTTCAATAAAGCGTTGTCACCTTTTTTGAAGAACAGTACCACCACACCTCTGTTCCATGCCTTTGGCGTTCTCCCTTCCAGTAAGACGGAATCGAACAACTTCTGAAGGGCCGTAAGGATCGGTTTACCACCCGCCTTCAGAAGCTCAGCTGTAATTCCGTCCTCCCCAGGCGCCTTGTTATTTTTGAGCTGTTCAAGAGCCATTCTAATCTCGCACAGGCTGATGTCCGGGACGTCTTCTGTATAGTGTCGGGTCAGTCTAACTCTGAGGTCTTCCGCTAGATCAACTTCGGGTCTGCTAGTTGACGTGTACAACTGTCCATAAAAACTCTCTATCTCACTCAGTAGCTCAGATCTGGATGTGACGATTCTACCATCTTCAGTCTTTAATTTGGCGAGCTGGCTTTGCCCAACAGACAGATCCCTTGCAAAAACTTTAGACCCCATGTTCCGCTCGATGGCTTCTTCTATACACTTGGTACGGGATTGGCGCATATCGCGTTTGAGGGACTTAGAGATCTGTCTGTTGAGCTGCCGGTATAAAGTCGCATCAACTGAGGATTGTAGAACCAGTTCACTCCTTCTTTCCATTAGTTTCTGAGTGGAGTCTGAGAGCTTTCTGGTCTTATTTGTCCGCTGGGCCTTAAAATACTTAGACCCAGCGCTATGGACAGCTTCTACAAACCCGTCGTTGAATACGTCCACATCATCGCCTAGGCAATCGAAACGGTTTTGGAGTTCCAGCTGAAAGCTCTCGGGGTTTTGGAGATGGAGTGCAGGACGGAGCGTAGACTTCATCAGTCGCGAGCGTTCTAGCTTAGGACATATATTCAACGTGCCTCTTACCAGGCGGTGATAGCTTCCGGTTTTAACCGTACTGATCACAGAAACATCGTTGAATATATGTCTCTTCGTCGACATGATGAAGTCGATCTCGTTTTTAGTTGCACCGTCGGGACTCATCCAAGTCCATTTTCTGTACTCGCGTTTCTTAAAGAAGGAGTTCATCATGTAGAGTCCCTCCTTCTCCAAGAAACCAGCCAGCAGATGGCCCCGGTGGTTCCGACGTCAAACCCCAAACCCTCAGCTCGTCACCACCTCTCTTGCCCAGTTTCGCGTTGAATTCCCCCATAACAACGGTGAAGTAGGTTCTGGAGTTATGCATGGCTTTTGAGATATCATCATACATAGCCTCCACCTCGTCGTCGGAGTGTGTCGAAGTCGGCGCGTACACCTGTATGACCTTCAGCGAGTATCTCTCAGATACTCTGAGTATAAGGTACGCCACCCTAGCCGGCACACTCTCGATCTTCACCACGTTGTTTACGTGGGACTTGTGGACGATGAACCCGACACCTCCCTGGGACTGTTGGTCGCCCTCCCGGAAATAGAGCAAGTTGCCGGACTTTAGGATTATCGTGTCCTCACCCTCTCTTCGGACTTCTGACAATCCCACAATGTCCCAACGCAACTTGTTCCACAGTTCCACTAACTTTTCGTCGGTCCGTAGTGTACGCGTGTTGTACGTTGCCAGGGCCAAGGTAGACGGTGGTAGCCGGATCTTTGCCGGAGATTCTTAGCACCCCTGACCCCGATAGCACCCTGGCCGTATTTTACGGTAACTACGTTTATAATGATGATTTGCGTAGTGGATGTCTTATGGCTGATATGATGATGATGATGACAGGGTGGAATGGAAATAGATTTTGGGTCAGGAGGGCCGCTACCAGATTCCGTGCTGCTGGAGGGCCTTCAGAGATTATCCCTCAATTGGGGATTTATGAAAATTGGGATTAGCGTGAAAACTAAAAAAATAACAGAATTTAAAACTTGTAGGTATGGGACCAATCAAAATATTTGGCTAGAAAACCCACAATCCAAAGAACTCTTTGTTCCAACCCGCTTCATTCCGCCATATAAACTTATTTGCAACAACCGCATAATTAATTTTGTATTAGCATGTATTTGTATGGGATTACAAACTTATTTGAGTAGTTTGCATAACTTTAAAATCTGGCAGAAATTTCCAATTTTCAGATTTTTTGTGCAATAGGTAGGCTATAAACTACTTATGTTTCAAATTTTGAGCTCCTAGGTCATCTAGATATACCTTAGATTATTGATGATCGGTGAGTCAGTGAGTGACAAAACTAAGGAACTTTGACATGCGGTAATTTTTAAACTACAAGTTATAATTGAAATCTAACAAGATTATTATGTAAATCATGTTATGGCCTACACGTCGCAGAAAATTCAGACTTCTAGCTGTAACCAGCGCGAAATTACAGACGGTTGAAAATGGCCTGAACGGCTTCGAGTTCGAGAAAAGGATGGTACGGCCGTGCCTTTTTTTTGCTCGACTTGGCGGGGGCACTGCCGTGCCCCCAGATGTCCTGCCCATCTTGGCACAATTGTACAATTATTTTTGGGGGCATTTTTGAGCCGGCGTTAGACGTCCATGTTATACATATAATAATATGGTCGCAGCGGTGACGGCACGGCAAAACGTGCTGTGACGTCATATGGAACTTTTATACACACCTACATCATCAGCCTACCTCAGTCCACTGCTGGACGTAGGCCTCTTAACTATGTGTGTAGACGCATTAGGATGTAAATGCTCGCTACGCTGGGCAAGCGGATTGGCGATCGCAGTAATGTGTCCACTATGATGACGCTGCTGTCTATCTTCTATCAAAGAATTGTCAGTGACACTTCAATCCCTTAGTCAACTCTCACGAGACCCGAGTTGGGGTGGTGATAAATGTATTCTTACTGCCGTCGCCACACGGTTGATGGAACTTATATCATCATCATCATCATCTCAGCCATAAGACGTCCACTGCTGAACATAGGCCTCCCCTCTGGACCTCCACATGTACCGGTTAGATGCGACCTGCATCCAGCGTGTCCCGGCGACCTTCATAAGGTCGTCTGTCCATCTTGTGGGTGGACGTCCTACGCTGCGTTTGCCTAGCCGTGATCTCCACTCGAGCACTTTTCGACCCCATCGACCATCTATTCTGCGTGCAATGTGGCCTGCCCATTGCCACTTCAGCTTGCTTATCCGGAACTTTTCTAAAAGGCATAAATTAGAGTAATTATTATTTTAAGTAAATTCTTTATTTGCGATAAATGTGGTTAAAAACAACAGATCTCACAACATATTAAAGTACGTACATTTACCTATAACCTAGTATGCAAAGAACTTTAATCTTAACAGCCTAAAATCATCATCATCATATCAGACGAAAGACATCCACTGTTGAAAATAGGCCCTAAAGATTGCTACAATGACCGGTCCTGCGCCACCCGCAGTTTAAAATATTTCTTCTTATTTCGTTTTAGGAGGAAAACCTGAGATTATTTTCGGCGAATCCGCATATCAATTCTCGCAAGAGAGCTTTTACACATTCTAATTAGATTGGAATGGATTGGGTTGCGATCTCTAAGACTCATACTTTCCTCACACGGGCAAGACTCGAATAAATCGTGGGCTCAAGCCTCAACGCCATCATATAGTAGGGTGAATATCTGAGCGTTTCAACCGCCTAATTTTGGTGGCATCATTTTTGCCGAAGTTTCTAATTTAAATTCGTCATCTGTATAAGGTACCGTGCCTCCTTCAAATGACAAGGTAGCACTATGTAATGAATAGAAACTTCGGCAAAAATAATGCCACCAAAATTAGGCGGTTGAAACGCTCAGATATTCACCCAGTACGAAAAATTATTTACAAGAAGAAAATACAAAAAGATAGTGCTATAGGGTGGCCGTTTTTGAGACCGGTGCCCTATAAAGGGTTAAAAGCTGTATTATTCTTTATACCTATTCTTATTTTGCCGTATTTTTAACGTCTTTGTAACGTGCAAAGAATTTCGTATCGTTAATATACGCGAGTTTATCCGTTTTCATAGTTTTATTGCATGTGTAATTGGGTAACCCTCGCGGTAACCGAAGAAAATTTCGTAGATCTCAAAAAAAATATTTTTGTGTAGATACTGTAACTACTGTACCATGATTTTTCAATTCAAGCATCAGTTACGTTAGGATCTACTCGATGCAATGATGCATATCATGAAAAATTCCACCGATATCCCGTAAAAACGATATTTTGTATGTACGACCACAACCGTATTTTGTTTTGCTGATGGTAGGACCTCGTGCAGGGTCCGCCCGGATAGCTACCACCGTCTTACCTATTAACCCGCCGCTAAACCAGTGTTTGCACTGCTGTCTTTCCGTTTGGGGGTAAGATAAGCAGTGTAATTACTGGCACAGATAGGCAATCCATCTAAGTCCTCAGGGTAGGCAGCGCATAGGCGATTTTTTGATCACTATGTCCACGGGCCTCAGTTCCTGCTTTCCATCAGCTGAGAGCTGAGTTGTCTACCTTCGACACAAAAAAAATTGTAGGTTTATCGTAGTTCTCTTTCCTGACCACAGGAGTCGAAAATTGCTCAAAAAAATTAACTCTGAAGAAAACTCAAATAAAACTATCGGAATATACACGCATTTGTACGGGAGAGCCAATGGAATGCTTCCAATACGTGTTAAATAAGATAACCACTATAGTACGGTCCATTCATCCTTAGTTGTCTCATCTAGTAAACAACATTCTAACTTAAAAGTACACGTTTTCTGTTATAGACTGCTGTTTTCTTGATTAAAAATTAAGCAATTTACTAATCACTACGGACGCACTGCACAAATACAAATACGGTCTCGGGTATTTTGGTATAGGCAAATATGGCAGTTTACTACAGATAACGTGTACTTTTAGGTTAGAAAGTTGTTTACTAGTTAAGGCAACTAAGGATGAAAGGACTTTATGTAGTTTTATCAACATCTTGGATGTACCAATGATTTGAATTACATTAGCTAAATATACCCGGGCAGGTATAATTCGAACCGTAATTGATCAAAACCTTGCGTGGGCGCAGGACTGGCCTGATCGGTCAAATGGTGATTCATGACACAACAACTAATAATATCTATACAGTTTAGGACGTATGTCTGAAGCATAAGGATCGAAATGCATACAATATTTTTACAGCGCAACGTAGGTACCAATGAGTAATGCTAACTCTAAAATAAGTTATGCTAATATGTTTTGGGACGTTTTAGTGTTTACTTCGGATTTTTCATCGATAACTTAAGTACGGAAGTCTACGCCATGTTTTTTTTTATATTACCTCAACTCAAAGTTTTTAGTACTTTAGTTTTTAGTACTCGAAGTTTTTAGTAGGTACTATAATAATGTAAGGTAATTTTAAGTTGGCCTTAAACACTAACTCTTAATTTTTTTTTTTCATAGCATAGCATTTTTTTCATTTGGTGTCCTACTGCTGGGCAAAAGCCTCCCCTCTCTTCCTCCAATCGTCCCTATCCATGGCCAGTTCCCTCCACCTCACGTCGTACGCGTCCATGTCGTCCCGCCATCTCCTCTTTGAACACTTAATTAATTTTTGAAAATTTATTACGGATGAAAAATAACATTACAAATCCAAAACCATTTATTTAAAAATAATACACACACGTAATAAGTAGATGCAATAATACATGAAACATAAAAAAAATACAATACATCCTGAAAACTAGCTAAAACTAAAATAATACAACAACATCCCTCAAGTCGCGTCCCTATGGGAAGCATATCAGGTGTAGGTATGGTCACATCACAACCCTTTTGTACAACAGCTTTAAACATAATTTGATTGATTATGTATTAATTACCATAGTTTAGTTTGTCTAACGGCCTGTTTCACAATCTCCAGTTAAAGCTATCGGTCAGATAAAAAATAACACTATCTCTTTCTTTCTCCTGGAAGAATAAAGAGAGCGTGTTATTTTTATCTGACAGATAGCTTTAACGGGAGATTGTGAAACAGGCCCTAAGAATTGTTTTTGCCACCACATCTACTGTTTTTAAAAAAGACAGCAAATTCAAATTTTCTATGCTTAGGCAAGCTTTGAATTTGAGGCCTTTTTCTACTGACAGGAATTATTGGACAGATTATACTTATTCAGCAACTGAAGATCTACCGTGAACATCAAAAATGATACTCTCCATTTGTGTATATATAGCTTGTAAGTATTTGTTTTTTGCATGCCAGTTGCTGGTGAAATATGAAAGTGCTTCCTTGTATTTATGCAAAATAGAGATACCGTATTTGATTTGATTTGAAAATTTTTAGTTCCTATCTAATTCTACCACTCCGATAATGCCTTCCTTGGGACAGAGAGAAAAATTTCGAATTTCGAAGATGACAGTTATTGTGAAGAGAAGCCGCCATCTTGAATGGGAGTCTGACCTAGCCTCTCCTTGGCTTTGTCTGTGTGTAGTTTCAGACATAGCCTGATAGAGGTTACGTTTACGACCATTCTCTCTACGAACAACTGGTACAGAGGATATGGATACTACAAGATAGAAGAGTGAAGATATAGCATCGTAGAGCATACGTTTAGGACCATTCTCTCTACGAACAACTGGGACAGAAGATATGGATACTACAAGATAGAAGAGTGAAGATGTAGCATCATAGAGGTTATGTTTACGACCGTTCTCTCTACGACCAACTGGGACAGAGGATATGGATACTACAAGATAGAAGAGTGAAGATGTAGCATCATAGAGGTTATGTTTACGACCATTCTCTCTACAAACTACTGGGACAGAAGATATGGATACTACAAGATAGAAGAGTGAAGATGTAGCATCATAGAGGTTATGTTTACGACCATTCTCTCTACGAACAACTGGGACAGAATATATGGATACTACAAGATAGAAGAGTGAAAATGTAGCATCATAGAGGTTATGTTTACGACCATTCTCTCTACGAACAACTGGGACAGAAGATATAGATACTACAAGATCGAAGAGTGAAGATGTAGCATCATAGAGGTTATGTTTACGACCATTCTCTCTACGAACAACTGGGACAGAAGACAATATCTTCTGTCCCATCTTGTAGTGTTTATATTATAAACACTACAAGATCGAAGAGTGAAGATGTAGCATCACAGAGGAACGACTGGGACAAAAGGTACAAGTTCTATGAGTCTGAAGAGAGAACATGCAGCCTGATAGAGGTTATGTTTATAGTTGACGATTTCTAAAAATTAACTTTTGACAGATTAAACCTTATTAATATGAGGGTAAGACTCACCATTTTGCCGATAGCCTTAACACTATATATACAAGGCTCATTTCTAAACTGTCAAAACATCATTCTTAGAAATCGGCAACTATAAGACTATTAACGAATGGCAGAAAAAGAGGATACAGATTCAACGATAAAGACCATAAATATAATATGATGATGATAATACATGTAGTTGTAGAAATTGTGTCTACGAGCATTCTTGGAGAATGTCAAGGACAGTTTTGTGTTAATCCCACCATTTTTATATTTTATTAGTAATCCCATTATTGTCAGATGGGTGGTAACAGGTGGGAATAACCTCTGTTCTCAGTACAATCGATTTTGGCGATTTTTCTTTGTTTGAGAGTTTCTATGTTAAAATGAAAACTACCTATTAATTTACTTTTGAATTCTGTGTTTTTTATTTATTTTATTTATTATAGTAGTAGACGTTTAGAGGTTGACGGCACGGGTATACCTATATTGTTTGTTTTTTCTAGAATGTTTTCAAGGTGTTTCCTTTTGATAATTTTCCTACGTATACCTAAACATAATAGCCACAAAAAATTACAGCATAAAAATAATAAGTATTCAGGGATTTTAATATTTCATAATATGTAATATGTATAGGTACAGTCGAGTGCATTAATATATAGACACATTTGTAAGGGATCAATATGGAGAAGTGTATATATATTAATGCCCTTGACTGTACTATCATCACTATGATAATTTTCTTGGGTGCGATTTATTTTTTTCTACTCTCAGTTGCATATCTCGAGTTTGACAGTAACTTGCACCCTTCTTGCGGCTAGCAGTTTGTTTTTATAATTGGGATAATTTAGCTAATAACGTTCTCAAACATTATTAAAAGATATAGATTTTATATTATCCTGACGTTTCGGGCATGACGTTACATCCCCGAGTCTCGTGACTGACTGCGACCACGATTAAGTCCCTTTGTCGTCAAAATATTAGTAGATATTCGTGAAAGTTTAAATCAATATAATTTTAATAATAGTTTATAAATCACTACATAGTATAAAATAAAGTCACTTTTTCTGTCCCTATGTCGCTTTGTACGCTTAAATCTTTAAAACTACGCAACGGATTTTGATGAGATTTTTTTTAATAGGTAGAGTAATTCAAGAAGAACGTTTTTATGTAGGTAGGCATAGTACCCGTGTAGTAATATATCAAAAAACAATTATACTAAACGCATTTTCCCGCGCGACGATCTCTGCTTTAAATTCATATTGCGTCGACATTCGACATTTGAATCCTAAAACCCGTCTCAAATAAAACTATCAGATTTTAATAGCTACAGCAACAGCGGCCAAGGGCGACGGCTCTGACGTCATTTTCCTAGAATCGTCGTGATTCTGTTATGTATAGCTAATACATTATACATATACAAGGCCTGTCTATGATGTGGTAGCGCTTTGATTCAGGTACTTAATTGATTTTATACACCGTGCTTTATTTAATTCCGTTAAATTTAACAGGCTGCTTGGTACGTTAATTGGAGCTACCTGGTAAGTAAATAACTTTTAGTCGAACTCGAAAAAAAAATCCGTTTTCATACATAATCAATGAAATGGTAAGTGTGAGAGAACCTTAAGTGACTGACGGCACATGTCAAAATAAGTAGCATTAGTATGTATTAAAGGTTGCAATACACTTGTTCAGTCATTAAACTTATTTTTTTAATAACTCAATAACAGTGATCGTTAAAATACTAGTTTCTTACCTAAATAAGCTTCCCTTTAATTTAACGGAAATCAATAAAAACACGGTACCTATATACTAGGATTTTATTTAATTTATTTTTTTCCCTCACTAGCTCAGAAAGATTCAGATTTTGATGAACCAAATTTTGATGTCGGTTATTTTCTTGCGGTGTCAGCCTTTGTTAGTCTACTGCTGACCGTAGGCGGGTTGTTCTCTTGTCGTTTCAACCGCTTCATTCCCTTCATTTTGGACAAATGAGCCACAATAACAGTGATGTGATAAAACTGTAAACTATAGTACCCTCTATAATACAATCATAATTGAAATATAGTCATTATTTTGGCTCACTTAAGAATAAATGTAAGGAAGGTAATGAAAGCGGTTCAAATGCCGAGAGAACAACCCAACAGGCCTCTTCTATTAAAAATGCGTATAGTTTGACGCATTAGCTGAAAGTTTTCCTTCGGTTGGCTCTAATTGCCACGACCCTTTTCATACATTTTGTATTGGACGCGGCAATTAGACCGCAGGCAAACTTTCAGAGAATGGGAGGTAAATGCCCACAATCGCCACATTGGGCAAGCGATCGCAGTTATATGTCAACTATGATGCTGCTGCCCATTATCAATCTTTTATCAAAGGTCAGTGACACTTCAATCCCTTAGTCGACTCTTACGACACCCGCGGGAAGAGTTGGGGTGGTGACAAATCTCACCGCCGTCACCACACGGCCAATCCACGGTTCAGGTAATTCATTTTATATATTATTCACCAATTTCACCACACTGCTTCGAAACACGCTGCTTTGTTCATTAATTTCAGAGCACAAGGCACTGGTCTCACCGCGAGCTACTGATCTATGAACTATGGGCTACAAACACGAACAAAAGATACGCACTCCCGTGTAAAAAAAGAGACGGCGATGATAGCTGATAGTATCACCGTGTCTCTTATTTACACAGGAGTGCGTATCTTATGTCCGTGTTTATAGCCCATAGTTCATAGCTTATAGCTCGCGGTGAGACGAGTGCCCAAAATTGCATTTTATCTTCTAGAGCAACACAGGCTCAAGCAAAAAACCATTCGGGCTAAGCATTTTTGACATAGAACGGGTACGTTCAATAACACGTTACTTTTAGTCGTTTCAGTAAACATGATACACATGATTATTTCACATGATTATTTAATAACTAGTATTTCATTGAAAGACTGAAATTTGAATATGATAACACAGTTACTTATAATTTTTATTACTCGTTAATTATCACGAACCCTGTAAAGTGTTCGAAACATCGGAATGTAGTTAAAGTTAGTTAATATACGCGAGTTATTCGTCTATTTGTATACACGGTGGAATTTAATCGGTGAACAGGAATCCATTTTTCTAATTCAGTAATCGATGGCGGTCACGTTTATGTAGTACTTAAGTGGAACCAAGTTTTTTTTAGCATAATTTTTTTTTATGTTGAAATTATAATTTATTGTCACCCTACTAATGGTTTAGTCTGAAAAGTCTAATACCTCTTTTCAAACTATCAGCCATAGAAACTTAAAACATAAATGAGCAATAACCACTCATTAATTTTTGCGATAGACTCTATTCCTATGTAAAATAAGAGCGATGCATGGCTGATAGTTTGAAAAGAGGTATTAAACTTTTCAGACTAAACCATTAGTAGGGTGACAATAAGTTTTAATTAAAGTTTAATTTCAACATAAAAAATTGTTATGCTAAAAAAAAACTTGGTTCCACTTAAGTACTACATAAACGTGACCGCCATCGATTACTGAATTAGAAAAATGGGTTCCTGTTCACCGATTAAATTCAAAGTCAAAGTCAAAGTCAAAGTCAAACTATTCTTTATTCAAGTAAGCTTATTAATAAGCACTTTCGAATCGTCTGACATGAGAGAAAAAAATCTACTACTGGTTCAAACCCTACGTCGTTCCTGAGAAGAACCAGTAAGAAACTCAGGTCGACTTATTTTTTCAAAACAGTATAATAATACATCTTATTAAAATAACATGCATTAAAGAATGTATTACATAAAAAAAAAAGATTATTATAGACATTTTTATAAAGACAGAAATAAATAAAGGTCCATAATATTAAACAAAAATAATTATTATTGTACAAGTTCGCAACATTATTAAGTATCTATATCTAATACTACTAGAGATGTAAAGGTCCTCTAGTTGTCAGAATAAAGAGATATTAAGATTTAGAGATGTAAAAGGTCTCTAATCGTCATGATTTTAACAATAATAATAAAATAGAAAATTAACAATTTAGTGACAATCACAAAGCAACTATTCTTATTATTTAAAAGACAACAGCCAATACCTATTTAAATATGACATCACAGTAAAATAAACTCTAATATTAAATTAAACTAGAGATGTTTATTCTCTAATGTCAATAATACATAATTTTGGAGATGTAAAGTGTCCCCAATGTCAGTTAATAAATAATAATAATAATGATTTGGAGGTGTAAATAATCTCCAAATGTCAATAAAAAGTAAATAAAAAGGTATATGAAACAAATGTTTCATGTCAGAAGACAGTTAAACTAAAAGTCTTGTGAACTAGTGCTACAGAATACATAATTATTATGTATCCAATAAGTCAAAATTTTGCTATAGGTATAAGGAGATAAATGGGCTCCATGGTGAAATAAATATTAAGTGTGGAGATGTAAAAGGTCTCCACGGTCAAAGAAGTTAAATGCTAAGAATTTCACCGTGTATGTGTGGTAAAAGTGACCATATTTTCCTGCAATGCACGCGACAAATTTAGTAGTGACAGAACAGAAACAAAACTGTAGCAGCAGTTTAATGTTATCAAAAAGTAAGAAAAAAAACTGTTCCATTTTTTTTGCCCACTGGCATTCAATTGCTATCGCTAGGGATCGGAACTATGGGGTGCAAAACTTTAACAAAACTTGTCCAGTGGACATGAAAGTGCACATACATCCACAAAATATAGATATCGATGGCAAAAAGCGAGAATGTAGTAACCGCCACCTGGTCGAAAAATTTTTTTTTGCATATTCGGAATCAGCGAATTTTTCTGCGTCGACTGGTCTGGGTCCCATGGCTCTACGACGCTTAGAAAAAACTGGACTACGTTGCAAAACGAATGTATTTTTTTGACGATGCCCACATCTAATTGCTGTAAACACCCAAATAGTAGCAATTTTCTAAACGAGTACAATTACGCCAATTTTGTTTTTTCATAAATCAAAGCGTGTGGTGGTAACAGCATTGCCGAAATTTTGTTCTGTGGCGGTTACAGCATTAATGCATGTAGTGAAAAAAATACGAACCAAGTTTACTGCAATTATCCTAAAATAAATTGTCAATGATTGCCGCTTACTACATTTCATTCGAAAATGAATTAGCACCAAGCCACAGGAACGACATTTGAAACACAACGTGATGTGGGTACCGCTTGAAGATACAGCAATAAAAATGTGCGCTCGCGGCGATGTGCCTCGTGAATACGACCTGTGATTTAGACTACTGGCGATCACCGGAGCGAGTGGGTGTACGTAGTCTGTGTAGGCTGTGTGTCCGCGAAGTGAAAATGAATTCCATTGGAATGCAATTTTTAGGTTCCTATTCATTTCAAGTGATATTCTGCCTAAGAAAAAGGACACCAAGTTTTTATTTAAATAAATAATAACAATTTTATTTTGTACGGTACCATAGTAATGTAATGATAATGTTTACTTTTTAGTACTGGCAACATTTTTTTTTCAAAATTATTTTAAATTTCCTTATTAATCAAAATTGTATGTTTTGGTTTAATGCATGATGATCTTAAGATGTACTACAAATGTTTTTTTGAAAAGAGTTGTCCCGCTGAGTTTCTTGCCGGTCCCAATTTTGGGATACCTTCCTAACAATACAATCATACAAAGGAAGGAAATACTTCTCAGGCAGTGGCGTAGGGATAGAACCGGCGTAGATTATTTATTTTGTCTCTTGTCTTCATTCTGAAAATATTTGTAATGAATAACTAGCTTAATTTGCAAATTTTGTATGTACATCCACCCTTAAAATTTATTGTCTGTGGTTTAGTAATTTTTTCTTTGGTGGGTAGTTTTGTACTTATCTTTCTTATTTTGATGGAGGTAGATCTATCAAATTTCCTCCATTGTCAGTTATCCGCAGACCACGAACCCTGTAAAGTGTTCGAAACGTCGGAATGAAGTTAAAATTAGTTAATATACGCGAGTTTATCCGTTTTCATAGTTTTATTTCATGAGTAATCCTCGCGGTAACCGAAGAAAATATTAATGTTTAGTTATTTAAGTTAATTATTAATGGTTCCGTAAGATTACTTCAAAGATTTTTTTTTATAATCGATGTGGTAGTTGTGTTCAAACAATTGTTTAAGAATTATGTTGAAAATTAAATAATAAGAAATACTTTCTTGCTAAGCAACAAAGAGCTTGTACTGGTTAAGATTGATATTAAAAATGCCTTCAGCTCCGTCGGTCGCGATGCTTTGTTAAGAGATAAGCAAAAAAACTTACCTGGATTATATTCCTATCTCTAGCAATGTTACAGCAGCCCTTCAGATTTAATGTACGCGAAGCACAACATATTGTCTGCAATAGGTTGTCAACAGGGTGATCCACTCGGGTCCGCCTTTTTTTAGTCTTGCAACCCACCCTATTATCTCGACACTTGGCAGTAAACTCAACATGTGGTACCTGGACGACGACGGTAGCCTCGGGGGCGAGGCAGAGTCGTTCTGAGTGATTTGACCTCCTTAGCTGCTAAGTTTAGAGAAATAGGTCTTAAGCTGAATATGAGAAAATGTGAGCTGTATGTGAGCTTAGTCAATGTAAGCAGATCCCAAATTATTAGCAATTTGGAGTCTGTCCAGGTATCAAGGTGATGAACGCGGATTCTCTTCATCTACTTGGAGCCCCTGTATTTAAGGAATCAATGTCTGATTTTGTTGATGCCCAAATTCAGCGTTTCTCCCAGCATTCAGACAGTCTGCTCAAGGTCTCCTCGCACATGGCTTTTTTAATTCTGTGGTTCTGTCTCCTCGTGCCAAAGTTGACGATGAAAGTTACGATGCAGTCCTTTTTGGAAGTTTCCGCAACTGTGTGAGAAGTTGGACAGTTTGATACTCACCACAATGCAAAACATCTTAAATATCAAACTGGATGAGAGGCAGTTAATCCAGGCAACTCTTCCAATACGGTTTGGTGGCTTAGGTCTACGGTGGATGTCGAGTATTGCTATTCCCGCTTTTTTATCGTCTGTGCACAGTAAGCTCACTCTTGTAGGAAGTGTCCTCAATCCATCACAACTTGATTTTGACGAAGCGTATTTGGCGTAGGCGATAGATGTTTGGAGTTTGGCCGGTCCGAGCGACGGATTGCCATCAGGGCGGGTGGTGCAGAGGGCTTTGGATGAGCCTCTGTGCCGCGGGGCACAGTTGGGTTTGCTTGACTCCACCACCTCCTCAGCTGAAAAAGCCCGTCTGCTTGGAGCGTCGGAAAGGGAGTCGGGATATTGGCTACAAGCTTACCCTTCCAGGAGTTGCACCACATTGCTGGACAATAATTCCCTAAGGTTGGCTGCTGGGATTCGCTTGGGTGCGGATATATTGTCCCCCACCGTTGCTATTGCGGTGGTGAGATAGACTCCCGGGGTGGCCACGGCTTCTCCTGTTGGAGGAGCGCTGGTCGTATACCTTGCCACGTCAGTCTGAATGACGTGATCCGTCTTGCTTTTGCCAGCGTGGGCGTGCCTGCCGAGCCCTCTGGCCTGGCTCGTGACGATGGCAAGAGACCAGCTAGGATGACGCTCATACCGTGGCAGTTTGGGAGGCCGCCTATTTGGGATGCGACGTGCTTGGACACCCTTGCGCCTTCACATGTATTGTGGCCACCACTTCGGTCAGGGTGGGTGGGGCGGCTTTGGCTGCGGAGGTCTTAAAACATCGAAAGTACACCGGCCTTTGTGGTGGTCATGACTTTGCGGCTTTTGCGGTGGAGACTCTGGGGTCGTGGGGTCCTGGCGCCCACAAACTTTTTAAGGAGTTGGGAAAAAGGCTGTCTGAGGCAACGGGTGACCATAGGGCTGGCTCATTTCTTGGCCAGAGATTAGGCATTTCCATCCAGCGAGGAAATGTAGCCAGTGTTATGGGCACTCTCCCACAGGGAAGCGACTTGGGGGATCTGGTAGCTTAAGTAAGTTATTATAATTTTAGGTTTAAGAATGATTTGTATTTTTTTTCCAATACCTGTAAATAGTATTGTTTGTAAATATATTAAAAGTAATACTTACATAAAAAAATTATAGTTAGTGAGTTTTATATCGATAAATGTTATTTAAAAGACAATTTAATGCCAAAACTGAGGATAAAATCTAAAGAGTTCTAAAGTTTTCACGGGAATATTGAACCTCATTACCTATAATAATATTATTCAGTTTTAGCAGATAACAATATTAAAGCCTGTTTAACCCTAAGAGTATTTATGTTTGTTTTAGCATGATACAAGGTTGTGATTTTATATAAGAGATTTTATTAGCCTTTTAAAATGTTATAAGCAACAAAGGTTTTAAGTTACTTTCATAATGTTTTTATACAGAGTAATTGAGACTAGGTAGTGTTTGATATATTAAGACTGTAATTGTTGCATCTGAGCTATTAATTTGTAAGAAACCAGCATTTAAAATTTGTAAACATTTTATGTTAACAAAAGTTGATTGATACTTAAGTCGTTTTGTTTTCACAGTTTCTTTTTGGCGGTGGACACTTACCACATTTCAGTTAGTCCTATAAAGAACGTAATGACATTTACGTCAAAATTATTGCATCTTCAGAATAAATATGCATCATTACAGCGTTTCTGCTTTATGGACATTTTACTCGTTTCACTATTTTAGTACATTTACTTCTGGCGTTTACAGCGTTTTCGCGTAACGAAAAAAAAGAGTTCAATTGTCGTAACCGCCACTAAGTCGTAAACCAGTCTTTTTTGTTATAGTATTTTATGCAATAGTGGTATTATAAGGGTCAAAAAGTGCGAGCGGCGTGAGTTGCGATACGAGCCCGAAGGGCGAGTATCGCAATTTAAGACGTCGCGAGCATTTTTTGAACTAGTAATACAACGTTGCATACTATACTTTTTCTACGACTAAGAGGCATAGCATACACAGAACTCATAAAATATCCTATATTACTAAGCGCCACACACGTATTCCAGTTGTCACCAATAAGTCATAGTTTGTATAATTAATATAACATTGATAGCTCATCCCTACCTGCATTCCCAAGAAGAGCAGGCAGAACATTAGAAATTAATGATGATTTGATGAAAAACTCATATTTTAGATAGATTTTAGGCACTGCGCAAACTTTAATGCAAATCGACTCAAATCAAACCGAGCCCTATACTCAACTGGGGGCCGTCCACGAACTTCGAAATTCGCAAAAGTCGAGCATCCGTCTCCGTTACTCTAATAATAATTTTGTTCAAGTGACAGAGACAAATGCTCGAAACCCAATTTCGAAGTTCGCGGCAGGACTTTCAACTACTAGCGGAAAGCGGGAAGGTTTTTTTTAATGCAGCTGTCATTGTCTATGGATAACTTTGCTTTTAAAATCGTGCTTACTTGCCTGTGATAAAAATACTTTTACATAATATGAAATTAGTTTTTGGTACAAAAATATAATGTATCAAATTAAAATAATTGAAAAAACTAATTTTCATTCTATTTTCTAAATATTTAGTTAATAATTTTAATTATTGTAATAAATAATTTCGTACTAATGTTGGTAGCAGTGTAAAAACTCGAAGTTGGGAACAAATCCAATATGGCGTCCATCATGGGTGTGATGTGGCAGTCTGTGGCCGATCGCAGTACGTTTTTGAGTCTGTTTGGAAAGTGACGACGTCTGGCAGCGAGAGCCGCCCATATATCTCGCGTGCCTTCTCTTTCCGAACAACGCTGCGACATTACGATACTGGCTGAGAGTTCGTTTTTGAGAAATAGACTATAGACTTTTGACAGATGTAATTATGTATATCTTTACAATAGTGTGCGTAGCTATGTAACTAGAAAAAAAAAGGTCAGGAGTAGAAAAAATATTAAATATGACAGTTGAAAGAAAACCATAAGTTATGAATTAGATCCTAACATCAAGCATTTTTGTTCATAAATGAAAGAGTTATGATTTTTTTCTTGAAATCGAAAAGTTTTTTGGCTCTGGTGAAAAGTTGCATTTTGGCGGTTACTACGTTCTCGCTTTTTGCCATCGATATCTTCATTGCAAGTTCAAGATTCCGATAAGTTAATAAAATTGGATACATGTTTTTCAATAATATTCGTATATTATTGAAAAACATATATGTCAGTGTTGAAGTTTTGCACCCAGAGTTCCGATCCCCAACTATTGCCTATCTATGAACACGGGATGGAGTCACAAGTAGGTTGCCGATCTTTCTAATGGTAGTACACTATTCTTCAAAGGTTGAAGGTAGTATCGGTTCAACGAAGGCATATCGCCGTTACTTACTCAACGTAGTAACTGCAACACGCCCTTGATGGAAAAATCAACCGTATTCAGAGTGAGAGAAAGATGTCATTTCCATGAATTGGTTGATGTATATTTGAGTCAGTAGTATACACGGTGGAATTTAATCGGTGAACAGGAACCCATTTTTCTAATTCAGTAATCGATGGCGGTCACGTTTGTGTAGTACTTAAGTGGAACCAAGTTTTTTTGTAAAAAGTCGAGACTCTTTAATAAAGATTTACTCATTTGTTATGCTTGAGTTTTTCTTATGTTTCCCTTTTTTTTAACTATTTATATGGTTAAAAATTGTGTACACTCGGCAGCAAAGTTTGCTCATTTGTGTGATATATAACTATTGTAATATATACACAAAAAGAGATGCCCTCACCAGGATTCGAACCCGAGATCACCAGCTTCGCAGACGAGGCCACCGTCCATGGATTCAGCTACGAAGACCGTCAGAGTAAGGTTATAAGACCAAAACCAAAACAATAATAAACAATTATTTACCACCTTATTCATAAACGCCTCCTAACTTAACAAGCCGCTAAGTATTGTTTGTTCCTTTCACTCTTGTGGACATATTGATAAGACCGAAAGGGACAAACAATACTTAGCGGCTTGCTATGTTAGCAGACGTTTATGAATAAGGGGTTAAATATAAATTTTCAGTACAGATGGTGCTTTTTTTACGCGCTAGTGCGAGAAATTGTTCATTTTACGTCAGATCGAAATCTTCGGAGGGCCATATATACTGAAAAACGTCGTACGATACTAAAGCGAAAACGTAACTCGTGTCGATTTAAATCACGACCGAAGGGAGAGAGGAGATTTATCTCCACTCGTTTCGAATTTCGTTTTTGCACCAGTATCGTAACTTCATTTATTTCGCTCTTGTATCGTAATGTACTATTACAGTACAGACTTTTTTACGTGCTAGTGCGAGAAGTGGTTTATTTTTTGTCAGGTTGAATCTTCAGTTCTGTATTACTGAAAAATATCGTAATTTACACGTCTGAAAATGAAATTCGTAACTCGCTTGAAGAAATTAAACTTTAGTTTAAGGAGTTTTTAAAAGAAGAAGGAGATTGAGCGTTCTTTATGTCAACAGGCAGAGAATTCCATAATCGAACAGCTAGATGTGAAAGAGTTATTATATAATTAGGTATTGGATGAGGGGATAGACAGTAACAAATTCTGGGCGTACTCTAGCGTCTAGCAGAGTATCTCGTCCCCATAACGACAGTTCGCCGCTATAAGGTCTTCGCACACTATATCAACTTCACGTCCACTCGACTCAAGTCTAATCATTGAAATTTAAGCCCTGTATCATATGTTCAAGGTTAAATTAAAAAAAAATTATATTAAAGTAGTGTACGACGAGTGGCCTACGCATCGTA
The DNA here is from genome assembly GCA_025490895.1 of Thaumatotibia leucotreta. Taxonomy (NCBI): domain Eukaryota; kingdom Metazoa; phylum Arthropoda; class Insecta; order Lepidoptera; family Tortricidae; genus Thaumatotibia; species Thaumatotibia leucotreta. Next base: position 304 of record JALPQI010008325.1, on the reverse strand, counting down.
CACTAAAGGTCAACCCCGACTCGTTTGTCACGCAACGACCACACGTTGTCCACGCAACGACTATGCGTTTGCGACTGACGTGTATCGAGCAACCATTTTCATTGCCCACTCGTTGACACCGCGTTGACAACTAGTGACCATTGGGTGGATCAACTAGTAGACTCATCGTGAGTGTGAGTAGAGTTGCTGCCGCGTTGGTGTGGAGTTGTCATAGTGTGCGAAGACGTAATAATGTGGGGTTTCGATATTTTTTTTACCACTAGGCGGTGCTACGTAGATATGAAACAGCTGTCAGATTCATACT
>JALPQI010008324.1:0-52432 GCA_025490895.1 Thaumatotibia leucotreta | reverse complement strand
CGGAGTATGTTTCGCTCGTGAACAAAGTTATCTCCCCCGCTTTGCCTGGGAAAGAGAAAATGGCTTAGTTCTTAGAATCAGGAAAACTATTATGTAATATAAAGGGAATTCGCTCGGCACTTCAGGAGCATACCTGCTTAGTATAATTGAAATTTCACAACTTCCGAGTGAGAAATAACTTTACAGTCTGATATGATAACTGGAAATCTTGTAAGTTCATTCGTTCGAACATTAATTGGCTTGGAGTTATTAGGAAGATGATTGTGAATTCAGGGGGCGTATGTCGTGACCCGTGACATTTCGGGAGTGGACTCGGAAGATAATCGCTCGGTTCGCGAACAGCTCGATTTAAATTCGGATGGTGATTATCGCCTGACGGCTCGGCTCGTCGGATTAAATTTTCCAACACAAAACGGGTTTTCAGTTTGTTCGATAATGGAAGCGAATGATACCGATGCTTTGTTTTAATGGAGATAGTCATGTAACAAGCTTATATTCAAGATTATCTGATGATCCACATTATAAATGGTTTTTCGTATTTAATTGAGAAACTACCCAGACAAGTTTTTGTTGCCTACTAATTAATGCATGTTTCTGTTTCAGGTATGTTCCCCGTCTGCAAATTGGATATGAATCTAATCAGCTAAGTATGGCATAAAAGCCTTCACGCCAGCGCATCTTTGTTCGAATTCCTTTGAGATTTTCAAAAAATTACGCGTGGAATTATTAATTTATAGGTCAGGGGTTTTAAATTATTTTTAATTATCCCGGCTCTTGCGTGTCGGTGCCATCTTGAATATTCATTCTGTGAGGGATCTCGCATTATTTTTCTGGAGTTTAGCCTAATTCTGAGTAATGAGGGAAAAGCGGCTCGGGACCCCTCCCTTTCCATATAGACTGAACACTAATTATATGGTAATTTGTACCTGTAGCTGTGTTTAAATTGTTGTTAGTTTTGTTTCTATACATTCTGGCGTATAATTTAGTAGAATAACAATCGGGCGTGGAGAGTAGGTATAGGAAAATATAATTTAGTTGAAGATCTCGGAATGCGTGTGGAAATTCGATTAAGTCTTCCCACATCAAAGATTCAAGCAGGTCTTCCCAAGTCAAGGATTCGACTAAAGTTTTCCCGTACAAAAGATTCGACTAAGTATGCCCACATCAAAGATTCAGCTAAGTCTCTCCACATCAATGATTTGAAAAAGTCTTCCATGTTAAGGATTCGAATAAAGTATTCCCATATCAAAGATTCGACTAAGTCTACCCATATCAAGGATTCGACTAAGTCTTCCCACATCAAGGATTCGACTAAGTCTTCCCACATCAATAATTCGACTAAGTCTTTTGACATCAAAGATTCGACTAAGTCTTTTCACATTAAAGATTCAACGAAGTCTGCCCACATCAAAGATTCGACTTAGTCATCCCACATCAAGGTGTAGTATCTAGAGTTCCACTAAGTATAAGGCAAAACTGTGTATTTGCCCACCAGTTATCTCTGCGATAACAGATATCACGTTTCACACCACCCGCAGCATACCCTTAAGATCTCGTTACAGATGTCGTTTGTTTTGGGGACGCGTTGTCTGTGTCCCAGAAAAATTGTCTCCTGTTTTGACTATCGTGATTCTCTGAAAAATCGTCTACTATTTTGCCTATGAATATGAACAAAGTGACATAGTTATAAAGCCAGAACAACTGGTTTGGACTAGTCGATGTAAATATACCTACAGTTGGCTTATGATGGTCACGCGTTTGCCGTTTATCGTGCTACTCGTTATTTTCTCACTTGCTTACTTGTTAGAACCTGACGGCAACAACGACAAACGATTAAACACGGTACCATCATAAGCCTCCAGGTGGCTTATGATGGTCTCGGTTTTACTGTGTATCCTGCTGCGCGTCGCTTTCGAACTTGCATACTTGTCAGAACGTCACGGCAACGGGTGCGCCAAAGTATTTATAAAATTGCAACTTAGATTATTGGAACTCCGAAAATGTTTCTTATACAATTTAACATCATAATGATCGGTATATAAGGTCCTAATTTATTAGATGCAGATATTTTTACAGCTGATAGTACTCGGTCTCTGGAGTATATTAAACCATGAAACATTATAGCTTTTACGATGTTTTTTGGAGAAAACGGAAAAACAAATTTGCTACGTAAAAACATCCTGTTTATGTGATTATCAAATGAAAACTCATTGAACAGATTCTAGTACCTCTTTTACGTACCACTTAACTGGAACTGGCCACTACACGTCGATAAATTAAATATGTGATTGTCAATGTCATGTTATTTTCCGTTGGATTGTGTCGTTTGATGACATGACAGACAGTGTTATTGTGACATGTGATAATGTACACGATGATTTTTTTAGACGTAATTATATTTTTTTTTGTTAGGAAAATGAAATCAAAAAAGTTACATGAAAAGATTGCTTAATTTATATTTAAAGTTAATTATTTTAATGTAAATTATCATGTGTTAAAATATCTGCAACTAATAAATTAGGACCTTATACAATTTTATGCTATATACTCTAATGTTATATTTATTTTTATCTGTACTGGTTTTATGTATGAATTGTTTTTGTTTAATTAAATATAAATCGTACTATTACTGTAAACACTAGCTACCTACACAAATCAGGTTGTGGCAGAGTACTGTACTAAACGGGCTCCCTCTATCTGGCATAACTTTTTTGTCCGTAACGCTAACTTAGGTCATAACAGACTTGGCATAATCTATTTGGGCATAATCTTAATGAGGCAGAGACATCACTTGGCTTAAATAACAATATTTCGAACATTATTTTGTCCGAAACTATCTTGGCATATCATTATTTACGCCGAGTGTTATAAATTAGATTTCCATATTATTTTTTTGGCATATTTTTGTGAGGGTGAAAATTTCTGCAGTGAGCGAGCGAAGCGAGCGAACAAAACCTTCCAGGGCAGATCCAACTCGGATAGGTTAGGTTAGAAGACTTAGTTAGTCTTCGAGGTTATTTTTTTTTAGCAACCTAGAAAGTACTCAGCTCAGTAACACAGTAGGTAAAGTACAGAATATTACTACTGCCTCGATTATATTGAGAGGTTGTAGGTAATTATTCCTTCTCTGTTATGCTAAAACAAACTATGCCGATACTTTTTATGCACATCCAGATTATGCCTCATCATAAATAGGAGCATCGAAATTATCCTCGAATAATATTCGAACAACTCGAAATCTGCCAAAACGAAATATGCTAAAGATGAGTATGCCACAACCGTTCCTGCACAAAGCCTAAGTACATAGTTTATGTCAAATTGACTAAGTACATAGTTTATGTCATATAGAATTATTCATATTATTAACAGGGTAAACCTAATGGGAAAATGTTTATAAATAAACAATTTATTTCAAATAACTTTATGGGTATAGATTAATCTACTTGACGACTTTAGGAGGATAAAATTTCGAAATAAAAATCGTTATGAACATTGTAGGTAGAAGTATAATTTTTAGTAAAAAAAAAGTATGAGATAAATTTTTCGGAGTAATGATGATTATGAGTAAAAAACGGTATTAGTAAAAAAATTCGAAGAAAAAATTGTATAAGTGCCAATATGGACCCCACGGCAACATAATAAACGTGGGACCATCACAAGCCTACTGGGTCGCGGTTTATAAAGTTACATTTTATAATTTCCCTGTTTGCCTCTCTAGCGCACGCACATATTGACTAGAAAGAGTCAAACAGCAAAATTGTAAAACGTGACCCTGGTGGCACAGAAGACTTGTAGGGCATGACACACTTTGAGATGGATGACGGCAATGACAAGTTATCTCATTCGAAGTGGGCAATCTTATTAACTACATACTTAGGTATACTATAAATTTTGCCTATAGCGGAGGCTATAGCATAATCCCTATTGACCTGCGTATAGGAAATACAAAACCGGTTACGGTTTGTATGAAATAAATGGTTAAACCCTTATAAAAAAAACCAGTTTTGCTTTTCCTACTTGCGTATAAAAAATAGTTTAACGAAAACCATGCACCCTCTAAGATTTGTCACTAAAATGAATAATTTTTCTGGTTGGCAGAAGATTAATATAAAACAACGTATACTTTTTATTTACTTCTTTCGGAAAAAGATGTTAGTTGTAAATTGATCATAAATAAGTATCACCACCTTTCTATATATCTATATAATATCTTTATATATATTTCTATCTATAAGCATCCAATATAATATAGTGCATTGCTTCTCAGGCAAAGTGTATAGGTACATATTAGAACGTAGCATTATGATAATTGACTGCACCAGCTAATTAGCACATAATTCGCTAATAAGACACCAGATAATTAGCTAATGAACACATTTCTCAAATTATCAAAGCTCAAAGGGCTGACTGTTCAGTCCAATAAGCATACCTATAGTCGGTTGTAATATGAATTAATGTATCCACCAAAATGACGAAATTGAGTTAAGTACGTAGGATGCCCTGAAAATTTCGGGAATTTAATACTTAGGAACGTATATTTGACATGTGTTATACCTCTTTCTTACAAGCATAGTCTCATTATTCAAAAACACTGGCCACTTAGAAAAAAAAAACAATGTCCGATTTTCAATTGTTTTTTAAAGTCGTTGAGTCGCTGGTGAAAATGGAGCTGTCCCGCGAAAGTTTTAGAGCAATGATTTATTATGACTTTAAAAGTGGATTAACACAACAACAATGTGGAGACCGATTAACTATTGCTTTTAGTAGTGAAGCACCTTCAAAGACGACCATATACAGGTGGTATTCGGAATTTCAACGTGGCCGTGTGTCTCTTGCGGATGACGTACGTGAGGGTCGACCGAAAACGGCCGTTACCGATCAAAACATCGATGTTGTTCGCCAACTGATAAAGGAAGATAGGCATGTTACATATCGGGAGATTCAGGAGACTTCAGGCATTGGAATGAGTCAGGTACAAGTTATTTTACAACAAGAGTTGGGCGTGCGGAAGTTATTTTCCCGGTGGATTCCTCACTTGTTATCTGACGACCAGAAAACGGTACGTGTCAATTGGCGCCGCAAAACTTTAAAAAGATTTAATGGAGGAAGCTCAAATGCCGTTTTTAGTATAGTGTCAGGTGACGAATCATGGATTTACGCATATGAGCCTGAATCGAAAAACCAATCTCGAGTTTGGGTTTACGAAGACGAACCGAAGCCGACAAAAGTTGTTCGTTCTCGCAGCACGATCAAAAAAATGGTAGTCACGTTTGTCTCCAAATCGGGTCACGTGGCGACTATCGCTCTTGAAGATCGAATAACTGTCAATGCCAATTGGTATATAGGCGTTTGTTTACCGATTGTTTTTGCTGAACTGCGAAAAACTAACCCTAACCGCCGTATTATACTACACCATGATAATGCCAGCCCTCACACCGCTCAGAAAACAGACGACTATCTGAAGGGCGAAAACGTCGAATTACTGGACCATCCTCCGTACAGCCCCGACCTAAGTCCCAACGATTTTTTTACTTTCCCGAAAATAAAGAATCGGTTGCGTGGTCAGCGTTTTCAGACCGCGGAAGAAGCAGTCGACGCTTATAAAATGGCCATTTTGTCAACCCCCACTTCAGACTTCAATAACTGTTTTAAAAACTGGTTTCAGAGAATGAAAAAGTGTATTGAACACAAAGGAGAATACTTTGAAAAACAATAAAAGTACTTTTATTTCATTAAAATGCGTATTTTTTCCGATTCCCGAAACTTTCAGGGCAACCTACGTATACCGTTCGACTGCAAATTTACTGCTTTGTCGAACGGTGTACGTCAAATATTGACATCCAGAAAAAAAAATGTCGAATACGTTAACAAAAACTTTGCCATTTTATTAGGTTTCTACGTTTTTTATTAACGTAAGGTTAGGTTAGGTTAGCGTAAGTACGAATTTGTACTACTCACCATATTTTTATAAATGTCGATGTTCCGTATTGTATGCCTCATAAGCAAGTCGGTTTCAATTTGTGAGTTACCTACATTAAATTACGAAATCCACATTTGATGATTTTCATTAAATTATTGACCTATCTCCAAATTATTTAAAAATATTTAACGTAAGCACCAGCCATTTCCTGAAGTACAACTGTGGTCGCAATTAGTAACTGTGTGTCAAATAGACCTCTCAAAAATAAAACAAACAAGATAAACATCATTCCAATAGCATTTAACTAAAAAGATACAACATACTTTATAAATGTCAAATTCGTTTTTGGGCTCTCCTGAAAAGTTATCATTTGGTGGTTACATTAATTCATATTACAACTGACGATATATCGTCATTTGTCACACAGTTACTAACTGCGACCACAGTTGTAGTTCAGGAAATGGCTGGTGCTTACATTAAATATTTTTAGAAAAATTTGAACACACGTTAATAATTTAATGAAAATCATCAAAAGTGAATTTCGTAATTTAGTGTAACTCACAAATTGAAACCGAATTGCTTATGAGCCATAAAATACAAATGGCGCTTATAGCATTGGCATTTATAAAAATATGGTGAGTACATCAGGAAGGACATATTTTGTATTCACAAATTCCTACGTTACGTTAAAATATTGTCTATGCTTTTTGAAACCTTTACATACGTTAATAAAAAACGTAGAAATCTAATGAAATGGCATAGTTTTTGTTAACGTATTCGACATTTTTTTCTGGATATTTACATTTTATATACACCGTTCGAAAGAGCAGGAAATTTGCAGTCGAACGGTAACTTAACTCAATTTCGTCATTTTGGTGGTTACATTAATTCATATTACAACTGACGATATATGCGCTCAATTTTCACATTCATTGCATTGGAAACTGTCGACGGCAAAAAAGGCTTCTTAACAATAACTTATACAGCTATTTAAATAATTAGCGAAACGGGTTACTCACTTCATTTAAGTCGATAATTGCTCGATATGTTGGCGGGTACTCCATGCTGAGGATCCTCAAAATGAATCGAAATATGTCGAGCAATTATCGACTTAATTTATTTTTCGCTAAATATTTAAATAAGGTAAGGTGGGGTAAGATGAAACGATTATTTTAATGGGGTAAGACAATAAGTCGTCCTTCTGCCACAGCGTATATTATTATACGGGTAGCTTTTTGTCCTTACCCCATAAAAAAAAATTGTTTCATCTTACCCCACCTTACCTTACGTTTGAGTCACATGTTAGTTATAATTCTAAAACTTATATAGCGAATTTTTATTTCGTAATTTGTGCTTACAAAATATTCCAAATTATAAACCATCTGAAAAAATGGCGAAACATCATACTTATTTCCATAACGGACGAGAACCATCTGAAAATGAACGTATTCGCTAATTAATCATGCGAGAAAATGAAAAATTATTCCATTTCCGTTACCTGGCCCGGGTAACGGTACGGAACCCGGATATTGCTTGAGTGATGCGATCCGGACATTAATCAGCCCGGGCGAACTCCTAAAGGCGTATTCGGGTATTAATATATGTCATACCAATATTTGTTCAGTCGCCATCACAAAATAATGCGTAACAAATGCGTTAATCGATCGTCGTATAGGTAACTGTTAAAATAGGGATGATGGCTGTAGTTAAAATAAATTATTTAACATTATGCACGACATAATACACGAAGAAATTATTACTAAGACGTGGTTTGCAGTAATTTTTGTACAAAACTTCTATTTAATAAATTGAAAAGAACTTAAAAGAGTAGGTCATTTGGCAGAACTCAAACGTGACGTCACTTTTGAGTATTTCATATAAAATTTCATAGTGGTGATCGTTTTGACAGTTCGAAAAAAGATGCTGATTTGACTTGCCAGTCATCATGCCTATTAAATAAAAACATACTACGGATGTGCATTGCACGATCCATTCTTTTTGATCTTTTCTTCACGAATGTCCTAATTGATAATGCTGGAACATGTTAGCGGAAAAACGGCACACCAGTAGCACACTTAGCCCCTTTTTCATAAATGTCTCCTAACTTAACAAGCCGCTTAGTGTATGTCCCTTACGGTCTCATTGACATATTGAGAAGACCGAAAGGAACAAACAATACTTAGCGACTTGCTAAGTTAGGAGACGTCTTTGAATGGGGTAACGCAACTCTGGGCGTTTCCTGGGTGGACTCCGAACTAGAATGATCGGGAAAACTTGGGATGCTCGTAAATAAAGTAAAATTAGTATTACATTTGTAGCTTCTGAATGTGCCGGCTATTCCTCATCCTTTTATCGCGAAAACTGGTAATTTTCACACGTTTTATCAATCCCAATGATGAGGCTGATGAATTGATTTGTGTAAAACATTAGTGATGTTTTTTTAAAGGAAACTTGAAAAAAATCTATCATCACGAATGCGAACAATTACGTTGATGACGAGATAATTTTAGCAACTGGAGAAATTATAAACTCCGGAAACTAATTGTTACCACTGTCAGAAGCCAAAAAAATTGGTAATTTTAAAGTTAAAATTGGTATTGGATTTTTAGGTGCTAATGGTGGTAATAAAATTTGTACCTAAATGTAAGTAACCCAAATAGCACAAACTTACTTTATATCACAATAATTAGATAAAAAAACGTATTAAAAACAGCGACGTCCAAAAATCTAGTTTTCATCGTTTATATAACCGTAGTTATCCGGATACCCGGGTGCTCAGTAACGCCTGATGAAACCGGCCGGTTGAATACAGATGAAGGACATCGACCCGTCCGGGCATTCAGACATCACAACTTTTATAAAGTGTATTTGATATGGTATTTTGCTATAGATAGATGGGCGGATTTTTATTTTATTGTCTTTTTAAAATTTTCCAAATTTGGAATTTTTAACATTTTTTCTACTCATAATCACGAGCTTTTTCGTTCCTGATAGAAATAAAAAGTGTCAATTTTTCGCACACTTTCTTGAACCATAACTCAGTGGAAGACAAAAAAAATTATGGAATTTTCGGGACACATTTTTCTGCTAATGAGGATCGAAAGAGCTCGCGAATCTAAATAGAAAAAATATAATAAAATCCAAATTTGGAAAATTAAAAAAAAAACTACATCAAATTAAAAATCCGCCCAGATACGATAATATGTATTGAATTTTAGTGGTACCAATTATACAACCATGTCTATAACAGTAACGTCCAGAACTCAGAATTATACAGGGTGACATCTGGGTCGCAAAACAAGAGTGAACATGGTTCTTGGTTGTCTCCATAGTGAAAGTTGCTCATCGTGACCGTCCCTAAACACATATCTTTCGTGACATAAGGCAAATTGAAATATATAAATCGTCGGAGATATGAGTTACTAAATCTAGAAAACGATAAGCAATGTTTTGCTTGGAGTGGTCTTTGCTTGGTCCATGCAAGTTTGCAGGTAGATGATACCAACCTATGAACAGGTGGCTGGTGGCCTGACAGTATAAAAGGTCACTACTGCAGTGTTCATCAATTCATTCCCGTGTTAGACATAGAACGATTCACTCTTGTCTTGTTATGTGAAGGGTTTACATTCTTACGAAGTTATTTCTATGGGGTATGCATCCTATGCATGGACGCAAGCTTAGAACTCTCCATTCGTTTTCTACTACTGCGTAGATGCGTAGATACAAGATTCTGTAACGAGTAACAAGTAGCTAGGCCTCTTAGCTCGGCTGTCATTAGGGTTCCCGATATCAGCAAGTGGGATGAAGACTCAAGGCTCACGTAACAGTGAGTACTGGTATTGTATCACATGTAAACGGTAAGGTTTAAAATCGACAACAGTTGGTAAGGTAATGATTGTTCACTATGTTTGCAGTTAAGTTTGATTTGAGTCGTGATTTAGAAAACTGCTTTGTTCTTTTTTTGTGATTACTGTTGTAAGAAAACGTGTGGGTAGGTATCCTACCCTATTGAAAAAAAAAATAAAAACAGTAATTCTAGTGATTTCAAAGTATATCATGACCCATACTTATTACTTACTTAGTTGTGAAATACTAGCAGTACCAAAATATGGGCAGGTAGCCCTTTGTTTTGTTTTGTTTTCGAGTCTACCAAAAATTAATTTGTAATAGTGATAAACATTTTCAATCCATGCCTTGTGTTAAAAGTTTTCTATGCGTGTGAAATTACCGTTACAGATGTTCAACTTCAAGATCAACAAGCTCACTGTCATAGTAGTCTACAGTTTCATCCATGATGAATATGCTGTGACGATGAAACGAGCGCAATTTCTTGCGATACCTATGTCCAAGAAATTAAGAATTGAAGACGCCAACTCTATGGTTATTTTGGAGCAACGGAAATTAAAGGACAGGTTTCTTTCCAATTGTTTTAATGAAAAATTAGAAGCAGTAGTTTAAAGAACTAACGGTTGACATTTCTGTTTGTAACGTTAAATTTTTGTGTTCTTAATACGTTTTATTATTTGCGAGATTAATTTGATTATAGTAAAGTGAAGCACAATCTTATTTTGATGTCGAGTATGAGATGAGGTCAGTGTCTAACCTCAAACTTTGGGTACTTAGTGTTATGATTAGGTCTAGCATTCCAATTATCTCAACATCTGTTCAAAACTGCTTATTGCTAGTCTACTTGAAAAAAAAAAAGGAAATCAGTCGGCTTTGACTTTACTTTGTTTTTGTGATAAAAATGATATCGTACAATTTGATGATTTCAGTTCAACATGGTGAGTCAGAACGAGCTGCCGGCCTGCAAGTTGTTGATGTCATGCCCGGTGGCGTAGCAGGTGTCGCTACTGCCTACCGTGAACACGTGGTGCAGCATGTGGTGTGGACACGTTGTTAATCCGCTGAGCAGTTCACATTTTTGTTGGGCTATTTAAGGTCTGAGCTAATTGGTGAAACTAATGTTGTTGTAGCCATCGAGGGTTTATTCCCTTTCGATTCTATAGAGTTGAAAAAAAAAAATTGAGGAAGAAATGCAAAATTGAAACTAAATTAGACATCAATGTTACAGTTTTTTATTAAACGCATTGAGATCGGTTATAATAATTTCTGAAGGTCATGATGAAGGTCACGATGAAGGTCACGATGAAGGTCACGATGAAGGTCACGATGAAGGTCACGGTGAAGGTCACGGTGAAGGTCACGATGAAGGTCACGGTGAAGGTCATGGTGAAGGTCATGGTGAAGGTCATGGTGAAGGTCATGATGGTGGTCATGATGGTGGTCATGATGATGATCATGATGACTGTCATGATGATGGTGATGATAATAATTTCTTATTATTTGGGCTGTCCATAGTTTCAATTTGACTACTTTAGTTTAATTAAAGTTGTGGATTATAATTATTGGAATTGGTCATTTAGTTTGCAATCGTAGAATGAAACATTTTACATTCAGTTTAGTTACCTTTTCTCAGACTGCATACACCATTTTATCATTCGTAATCGTAGGTGTAAAATCGGATCTATTTTTCCGTCTCCGTGCGGCCACGATTGTGGGTGGCATGCGTTTGGTTTGATGGTGTAATCGGTCGATGTGTTTTTGGTTTGGTTACCGGATGGAGGTAGACCAATTTTGTTGTTGCTGGATGGAAGCAACTGTGGTTTTGGTTACCGGATGGAGGTAGACCAACTTTAGAGTACTGTAACCCATTTGTTGGTTTGTTGAAGTGTTTCATTTGACTATTGTTGAACTATGTCTGTTACTGGCTAGTAAAGTAGTAAGTACATAGACTGACTAGTCTATTCGAATGTTAATGAAGTTGATTTTAATTCCCTGGGTTGATTAAACGAGTACCTAAATAATTTTTAAATTTAATGAATTCAAATCATCACTCATGTGAGCTTTCAATGGACCGAGAGCAAGTCCAAGGGATTGAGCGTGATCTAATAATCGCATCAGAAGTTCCGAAGCATGTAAAATGTGCACGTGGACTGCTTTTTATGTGCAGTATACTCTTTGCGAGGAGTAGCACTTACGCGGCTGAGATGGTTCTAACTTCTGATAGGTTATTGGATCCTAACAATCCGATGGACAAAAATGAAATCTGGTGGTTATGGTGTAACCTGGTTGAGTAATTTACGTTTTTGTTTGAGTCGTGAGGTTGACTAATTTGAATCATTCATTAATTGAGATCATTTTGGTAATGCCACAAAAGAAGTTATTGTTGTTAAACGGGATGAGGTGACTATGTCACAATGTGAGTTTCCGATAGACATAAACGTGACTTGTGTTTCCTTAATTTTGATTTTACTGGTAACTGAAACTGTGCTGGTGGCACTATCAAAATTGTCTAACAAATTGAAGTTCATAAATGATTGAATACAGATAACATTTTGTTGTTAATGAAAATGCTAGAAAGCCAAGTACCACGTGAAGTAGATGAAGATTGTTGTGGCATGAAGGATGAGGTTCTCAGTTCGGTTGGTCGACCGTACCAGAGGCTTGATCGTAGCCGTAGCCCGTTAGAAGTCGGTGTCTACCTTTGAGTAGTCCGTGGGTACGCGGTGCGCGATAAGCTCTGGCGGAGGTCGGGTCTTGTAGAGACCGTAGAGTCAGGGTTGACTCGGCGATCCCTTGGGGATGCGCGTAGTGTGTGGTTATGTGATAACCAATAGGCCACGAATGAGAGACCTGCTTCCGAACGTTTGCCGTCATGTGTTTTACGTAAAAGGTGGCTATGAAAGCCAGGTGGTACTTGTCTGGTCTTGCATTTAAATTGGTGGTAATGAATTGACTTTAAGTGATCCTAAATTCAGTTGCAAAGAATAAAATTATTTTCCTTGAGTTGAGTTGATTTTACGTAGACAGATAATTTGGTCAGGAGTAACCGAGTGGTGACAAAGATTACTGATGTACGTGTTTGTTTCAGATACAAGTCATACAAGCGAGGACGCTTGTCTTGTCAGTATGGCCGTGTCGGAGATATGAGTTACTAAATCTAGAAAACGATAAGCAATGTTTTGCTTGGAGTGGTCTTTGCTTGGTCCATGCAAGTTTGCAGGTAGATGATACCAACCTATGAACAGGTGGCTGGTGGCCTGACAGTATAAAAGGTCACTACTGCAGTGTTCATCAATTCATTCCCGTGTTAGACATAGAACGATTCACTCTTGTCTTGTTATGTGAAGGGTTTACATTCTTACGAAGTTATTTCTATGGGGTATGCATCCTATGCATGGACGCAAGCTTAGAACTCTCCATTCGTTTTCTACTACTGCGTAGATGCGTAGATACAAGATTCTGTAACGAGTAACAAGTAGCTAGGCCTCTTAGCTCGGCTGTCATTAGGGTTCCCGATAAATCATAATATTTTCTTCGGTTTAGGCGAGGATTACACATGAAATAAAACTATGAAAACGGATAAACTCGCGTATATTAACAATTTTAACTTCACTCCGACGTTCCGAACACTTTACAGGGTTTCATCCGCAGACCACGAACCCTGTAAAGTGTTCGAAACGTCGGAATATAAAAAATCCAAATCCGTTTTCATAGTTTTATTTCATATATAAATCATTCATGTAAATTTTAAAACCGTTTATGTAAATTCATACTGCGGCAGCAGTCACATACATTTTAAAAGACGATGTTTTCAATAAAATGAGTATAACCAGCAAGTACCTGTATGTGAGATGTTAAAAAAATAACAAATCAGAACGAAATCTTAAAACTTCGAATCGATGTCCTATTGCAAAATGCTGAAAGGATGGAATAAAACAAGGGTACCTTTTATGTAATAAGATAGCGAAATTTTCTGTACTTTGTTGAGAGCAAGTTCGAATACTGTCAGTATATCTGTAAGAATGCCCCTAGAATGGTCTAGTTTAAGGTGCCTATAGTCAACAAAAAAAGTAGCTTACCACTTTTCATCTTGATTACCACTAAATAGAGACAAAAAAATTTAACCACTTTTTTGTTGACTTTACATGTAAACAGAGACTACAGACTACAAACTTACAATTTCTTCAAGCAGAGCTTACAAATTTTTTGACTGGAAATAAATCGTTAGTACACACACATCAATTCTGTCAAAACATAGTCAACATTTAAATCTCTCTCGCTACCATCCGGCAACTACGTGACGTAACGCATACATAACGTTTTATTGCTTTATGAACTGTTTGAACTGCAAACAGGGCATGTGTGGGTATTTCCCATCGGATCACCCGGATATACCCGGATATAGGCTCGTGAGTGTGGCGAATATTAAATAACTTAGCTTTGTGAGTTGCCCAATCGATAGAATTCCGCTGAGGCCGGGCCATTCCACTGATTAAATTAAATTTGAATTTTGTTCCCAAAAACCTTAGCATACATGAATGATTTCATCAATTTTGTATTATTTTTAATTGTTCCTCTGTGGCGAGGATGCAGAACCTATTGAACTGATATTTCAGAAATTTTGCTTAGCTGATAGATATTTAAATATCATACGTAATTAATCCCGTATGATAAATATCTATCAGCGATGCAATGGGTGGAAGCGTAATTTAATGGGTTTTATTATGATTGTAAACCTAATAATTATAACCAAAAAGTCAGTCTGGTTAACTACATATTCGTTTGATCACTAAAATGCATGGAATTTTGAATTTCTAGCCGTTTTTTCAACGCATTCTTATTTTTTCAATCGTCGAAAATTACTTGCCACAATATTTATTATGTTCTTTCCCGGTCCTAAATCGATGCTTGTCGGCCACTTTCCAGTCATATTTTTTACTGTTTTTCGGAAATCCTAAAAGGTTTTGTTGGAGCGGCTAGATTTTAGTGTAGACACTATGCCACTGCCAATTAATCTCAAAGAGAAACTAACGCTTTCAGACTTTAAAAATAAACCATGAATGGTGAATAAGCCTTGTTTAGAACAATACGAGCTGTGAGTGAGCGAAACCTTGCGAGTTAACCCTTAAATTGGCATATAAAAAAAAATCGTGCGTTAGCCTCCTCGCCATTGTGTAGAGCAAAACATTCTAACTTTCAAAAAAATACAAAAAGTGAGTCGAAAAATATGTGTATTTTGAAACACGTTGCCAATTTAAGTGTTAAGGTGTGTTTCCACCAGTAGCCCTATCATGATCTGTCGCTATGTCATTAACGCGCGTTTACTTTTTATCCATCTCGCTCGTACTCGCGTATTGGTGTGGGCGAGCGAATAGAAAGTAAACACGTATTAATAACGTAGCGGCACCTCATGGTTTGGCTACAGAATTATATTTACCTTTGATCAGTGTGTTCCCAGTGATGACGTACGGTAGGTACTGAAACGGGGTTGCTTACAATGGGCGTCATAAGAAGGCTCAAAGTCACCCAAAGGGCAACGGAGAGGGCAATAAGGAGTCTTTCGGTGAAATTGTATAGGAAATAAAGTCGTCCGCATCAGAACCGAAGTAACCGATATAGCTGTCCGAATCTCTAAATTTCAGTAACAGCGGGCGGGGAATATTGTAGGTAGGTAGAACTAATGAACGTTGGGACGGAAAGGTTCGCGTTTCGAGTGGCAACCGCGTACCGGAGGGCGCAGCGTCGATGACCTAGTGAAGGTCACAGGAGGCCTATGTAGATACAGCAGTTGAGATAAGTATTTCGCTTGATTATGATGATGAAGCTTATGTCCGCGTAATGCGAATGTAAAGATAATGATCCCATATCAAATTCCACACGGATAGGTCAGCGGTTAAAGCTAGTTCAACAATATCAGTGTTGCACGTAAACAATACCAAACCGTATAGGTGTGACATATTTTGAACCCCATAGTTTCGTATTGTGAACTAGTGTTGATATATGCGATCTGGACGCCTGTGTCGAGGGACAAAAGCTTTCCCACATGTACTACGTTTGTGCAAATGTGCAGTCGTTGCATTTCGAAAGCTTACCGCGCTATAGGATTATTCGATAACTGATAAACTGATAAACTGAGTAACTTGTAACTTGATAGGATTTAATTTTCGATTTAAATTTTCACAACTATCTTCTCTAGTCGGTCCCTCATTGAGGATCGTGATCACAGTGATCACAATGGTTACTTGTTAACGATTTACAATTGAGAATAGAATAGAATACAATACAATATAATATTATTTATTTGGCGATTAAATAGGTACACTTACAAAGAAATTAATAAAATTATTAACACACCAAAAAGGTTGCCCCTCAGCATGTGTAATGGCTGGGTTGCCACGACGCTAATTTTCAGGGCACCCAAAAAATATTGGTATTTTGGCTAAGCATCCTTCAAGTCCTGTGTTCGGATCCTGGTTAGGAAATGTTTGTCTGTTTACAATTTGTCCCTAAATCTAGGTCCTAGGCCCCAAATCCATTATATTTGTTCGCGTTTAGACCCAAAACACAAGCGTTTATTAACCTTACGGGGAGACTAGTTTTATTTGTGACTGACTTTGTCTCTCTGTCGTTCTCTGGATCGCGAGGTGATGATATATGGTTTCACCAAAACTATCATCAGTCACTGTGCTATTCTAAAACGGTTTTGACTACTGACCGTAACTATTAGGTACTTGACTACATATTCCTCTATGCGAGAGGGAAAAGCCTGGCCAGTGTAGACTCACGATGGGGAAACAGTAGTCATCCCAGTAGGAACACAGAGCTATTGTGGCGCCAACGATGCAGAGATTTAGCCATTTCAACTTAAGCCGACCAACTTCGGGAGTTTCGTTTGACGTTTAATTTGAGATGACTATTTGTTTTGAATGATGCGCTTTGTACGTGGTCTTGCTGCGGAGCGAGTTGTTTTTCCAGTTTATTTTCTAACTTAGAATACCATTTTATTTTGTCTTTTGTATAAGTAAGCAAGTAGGTAGCCGACACAGAGTTTGTTGTGTTAAGTTGCTATCTCACGTGTTATTGGGCCTTGCATTCTACTTACTCGTAGTCCTTGGACTTTATATGTTTTAGGGTTCTGTACCCAAAGGGCAAAACGGGATCCTATTACTAATTTAAAGTCCAAAAACAAGCAGATGGTAATCAAGCCCACCGTGCTTGGTTTAGAGGTACGGTCAGTGGTCACCTATGAACGTTGAAAGCCGTATTAAGTACTTAAAATTGATTTTGAAGCGTCATACTGGTTGCTAGCTATCTCATAAACTTTTTACTCTACCAAAACTTCCCAGAATCCATATCCGCCCAACAGATGTTCGAGCACAGATGTCGCTACACCAGTGGAGTTGAAAAACTGAATTTCCCGAGAAATTTCTCGCTGTTTACTTCCAAGCGTGGAATGTTCCAGTTTCCGCTCCACCAGTGCATTGTTCCGGACAAAATGGAATCCAGTGGTCCGGTGATTAAGCTGCGATCGTTCGGAACCACGTTGCTATGCTAAGCCGGAAGGGCCTATGATTTTGGTTGGTCGAGCGTTCTATACGCCTTTCTGGTTTCATTGTGACGTATCGCGGTGTTAGTGTGAGCACTGCGAATGGCGATACAGTTTTGTGGGGACATCTGTGCTGTGAAGCTGCATTTTGATTCGTTTCAGACGCATGTTGGCAGTTGGCTATTCAGCTAATATTTGATACACGAATTTTGGAGACGGGCATTTACGTGTTTGTACCGGTTTGAATTTCTTCATGATCTTAATCTCCTATCTCTCAAAGCCACTAGTAATTAAATGTATATTGTTTCTAATGCTAGTTTTAAAATTGCCCCTATAATTCTGCGGTAAATCTAAATTACTCGATATGGGCGAGCAAAAGTTAAATTAAAGCAAAGAAAAATACCCGTGTCCAAAGTACCATTTGTGGAGAGCGATGGACATCTTTAATTATCACATTCCGCTCCAAACTCACAATCTAGTTGAGAGATGCGAAAACTTTGGACATTTGGAGCATCCACTGGAATGCTCCGCACCGTTCTCTATTTAAGTATTTTACCGTTATTTAATGGACACATACTGGCCATTCCTCTTGTCACTCGTCCGGTGTTGCCAGGTATTTTGCACGGAAATTTAAAAGGCGGGTATTTAAGCGCAGTTTGCTGGTATTTTGGGAGTGAAATGCGTTGCATATTTTCAGTTCCGTCGTTTGGGACAGGGAGAATGTATAAATATGGGTTGTTGCTGGATTTGGAGTTATGTTGTTATGTGAAACTTGAAATTTTGATCTTGAAAAAAAAAAATACAGAGAGCTTTCGTTCTTTAATAGCCTATTTGAAAAGTGATTGAGAGCCTGTTTCATCATCGCTGAATAAAATATACCTGTCATATAAGTGTCACGTCCTTTTATTTTACGGGTTTATTTCTGGGGAAAATAATATCGATTTTTATCTGACGGATATATACTATATTTATTCGGGGATTGTGATTGTTGTGCCACAGGCCGTAAGCAGATATTTATTGAATAATCTTGTTTTCTTGTGGCTTAATGCAATTTGAGTGTAAAAAAGAAAAGTATGCTTTCAAGTTACTAAAGTCGCTAAAAGTATCTCCCCTTTATAATCTTGGTACGTAAACATCAACAGAAATTTCCATAATTCCTTTAAAACCATCACAAAAATCACTGGAAGGGAAATCTTGAGGTTAAATATTCGCTGTAAAATCAAAGGGAGTCGTGTTGATAAAAATAAGCGCGTAGGGGTGGGATCAAAGTAAAACAGTATCTATCGATTTTTTTGCCTAAACCCGAAATAGAATACATATACCTACTGATAAAACTTCGTCAAAATACTTTTGAAAACCTTTTGCGCTGTTTTTATGGCCTTTTATAATTGTTTAGGTACAGTAATTATGATGTTTTAAGAAATCGTTAACATGTGATATTTCTACCTTTATATAAAGATGTTGAAAGAAAGAAAGAAAGAAAAAGCTTTATTCGAGACAAGAACACAGTACAAGTGTTGTAAGTTAATGGATCCTTTTCATCATCATCATCATCATATCAGCCGAAAGACGTCCACTGCTGAACGTATGTCTCCCCCAAAGATTGCCACAATGACCGATCCTGCGCCACCCGCATCCAGCGGACTCCTGCGGCCTTCACCAGGTCATCAGTCCACCTTGTGGGGGGCCTACCCAAAGTCCTCGAGTGGCGGCCACGTACCGGAAGGTGCAGCGTGGGATCCTTTTAGGTTTAGATTAATAAAATAACTAAATATTAGTATAACTTGTCTTGATTCAATTATGGTTTGATTACAAAACTAATATTTTCAAACAACTGCGTAAATCTGTTTTTGAAATCCTAATTTCTCAAAGTAAAATATAATTCTACTAACATTACCAAAAATGCTGCCGGATTACCGGTAACATCCCATTTTGACGCCGAGCGGCCATTTTTACACGCCTAATGCCATAACTCATTCATGTACAAATCCCAAGGGCCTATGTTACCTTCCCATAATGTCCGTTACCGTTGAAATTTATTCTAAATGCTTGTAGGTTGCAATTTTTTACAGGCCTTGGCAAACAACCATTCGGCCAGATAAACGGCTAACCATTTGCAACTCTAGAGCGTCTACATATTTAATGTACCTCTAGGAACCTAGACAAGTACCTGATGGAGTTTTGTGAAAAACCTCATACCGTAATTATTGCGTCGCCGCAGTGGTAGTGGGAAAAAGTGTATGTAAAACCTAAAATGCATATTAAATCGCTGTGTCAAGATAACTGTATGTTTTATCACCTGAAGAAATCGTAGAAATGTTAAATATCGGTCCGGGTTTGTTCCCAACCCGGACCGGATGATCGAGGATGATTGTATGATTTATGAATCGTTACAACTATGTAATGGCAAAGCTGAGGATAGCAGAGGGTGTAAATTCCTTTTTCACAAACTTGCTACGGAATGTTGATGTTACTTACTTTAAATTAAACCCGGAAATCCTATGTATCCGGTGTCATGTGCTAAGATGATATGTAAAGAGATGTCATGTATTTATTTCACACCTAGGACTGCAAACAAACTGTCTTTTGTTTTGAAACGTCAAATTGTGACACTAGGTCTTGACATTCAGCCACAGAAAAAAAAATAACCTTAGAAGTAATATCTATACCACCAGGTAAAAGGATACCTCAAACAGATTAAAAAAAAGTTAGGCGCGAATTTTTTTTAATGTTTACGATACTGTACTATTGTATTATTTATTTATAAATGAAATAGTATGGTTCGGCGAAATCAGTTCGTTTTATTTCATGGCAAGTTTGTGAAAAGCACTATACAAATCTCGGCGAGAAACAGCAACAGGGTTACAGGCTAGGCCGCGTATCCCTATTTGGCCTCAGTTCCTTCGGCCAGATATATCTACTTGGCCTGTAACCCTTCGTTTCCCGTCCTCTATAGTAATGTACATTTCGTACAGATGGTGTGTTTTTTAGGCTCTAGTGCGAGAAGTGTGTCATTTTACGTCATGTCTAAAACTTCGGAGGGCCATCTGTACTAAAAAACGTCGTACGAGACACGTGCAAAAACGAAATTCGTAACTCGTGTCGATTTAAAACACAGGGAGTGTTTTAAAACATCGCCACTCGTTTCGAATTTCATGTTTTTCGCACTTGTGTCGTAAAGTACTATTTCCTAACTAGTGCGTAAAAACGAATTTCTCTTTTTGACGCACTTGTTATGAAAAAATTCGTCCCTTACACGCGTAAAAAACTTTTTTTTAACTCGGGTGATTGTCGCCCTCGTTTCACTCGGGCTCCAACTTTCACCCTCGTCGAAAAAAAGTTTTCCCGCACTAGTTAGGAAATGTACTATTTCCTAACTAGTGCGGACATTGTTATGAAAAAAGTCGTTCGATACACGTGTAAAAACTTATTTTTAAATCGGGTTATTGTCGCCCTCGATTCACTCGGGCTCCAACTTTCACCCTCGCCGAAAACAATTTTTTTTTGCATTTGCATCGAAAATTCGAAATGTACTATTTCTTAGTTGTCCAACAAATGGTAATAAATCCATGCTAAAATATGCTCTGACCTATCTTAAATACAACTTTTCTCCGTTGGATTATATACGAGTACCTATCCTCAATCGCAACTCAGCAAGCCACGAGCCTACTGGCCAAGGGACTTCAATCAATTAAGAATTACACTCCTGCCCCCATTAAAACTTGCGTGACCTTTTTAATGACCTGGGGGAACCTCAGAAGCCCTGAGTCCTGATTTGACCGCCCGTTTTGGAGATTCGTTTTAACCCTGGCTTGCGTCAGTTCTGAAAAGTTGTGACTTTACCGTTAGGGCACTAAGGATTTGCGTGAAGGTGCGTTCAAACTAAAAGAGCATTCGCTGTTCTAACCTCCCACTCTACGAAATTCGATCGGTACACAAAACGTGATTGGTTGACTTTGTAGAACGGGCGCTAGAACAGCGAATGCTCTTTTGGTTTAAACGCATTGCTGCCAAGGTTATTAACTGAAATT
The DNA here is from genome assembly GCA_025490895.1 of Thaumatotibia leucotreta. Taxonomy (NCBI): domain Eukaryota; kingdom Metazoa; phylum Arthropoda; class Insecta; order Lepidoptera; family Tortricidae; genus Thaumatotibia; species Thaumatotibia leucotreta. Next base: position 31,089 of record JALPQI010008324.1, on the reverse strand, counting down.
TGGCTTCCTTTCAACTTTTACCTCGATTACAAAAAATAGTTTTAAAGGCTTTCCAATCGAATTGTAATTGTTGGTCCTTTTATCCAGATCTGTCTTTCTTTTGATAACATAGAAATTCTAGTTTATTTGTTTAAAATCAACTTTCAAGTAGGAATGTTATCTTATGTAGTCTATAAACGTTATTAATGATGAATGAACAGGAACTCCATACTGCTGTCCTCTTGAAATAAGTATAAAATGGGGCTTGGAAAAACATGTTAAACGAAATTCGTCCTATAAACAAGAGTTCACTGTCTCTTACATTTTTGTATTTAGGTTTGCGGCTAAGCACATTTTCTGTTTATCACGGCTACATGTACCTATCCGTTTATATTGATTACAAAGAGACAGGTAGCCACGAGAACGCTGCGAGTTGCTGTCAAAGACAAGATATGTTAGCCTCTGGAACGGCAAATATAGGCAAGTCATCCAAGGCCGATTAAACCGGTAATGTTCTCACCCAACTTAATTCACAGTTCAATTTGCCGCTCCACGAACTTGCACGATGGCACCCTCTTTGCTCACACGGCATTTGTACTACGAGTATTTAAACTTCCTAATGAATCGCATTGCAGTTTATTCTGGATTCAACTATTTCTCCTGTTCGCGAGTTACGGAGTTTACTGGTTAACATAACAATTAGCAGCTGAAATTAATTTTGATGCCAAGTTGAACTGGAGCTCAATGTTCGTTGCGGAATTTTGATAATTATTGTGTACCTAACTATAACTATTAGTAATTCAGGCTGCATTCATTAAAAGTTGGACTAAAAAAATTTTTAGTGAAAAACGTTGTATCTTCTATTTAGAATATAATCTAGGGTTTGCTGGTGGGAGGACCTCGTTCAGGGTCCGACCGAATAGCTACCATTCACCGTCTTATCCGTTAACCTGCCGCTAAACAGTAAAGTTAGTACTGTGTTCCGGTTTGGGGGTAAGATAGCCGGTGTAATTACTGGCATAGAGGCAATCCATCTAAGTCTTCAGGGTAGGCAGCCCATAAGCGATTTTTTGGTCACTATGGCCATGGGCTTCAGTTCCCGCTTTTCATGAGGTGGGCTGAGAGCTCAGAGTTGTCTACCTTCGTCACATAAAAAAAATCTCAACGTCATGTGGCATGTTCGATAATCAAAAAGTTTTATTCTAAGGGTGCTTTAAAAAATCGGTCTATAGCATGTTGGGTCATGCTCAGTGTAGGGTTCCGTAGTCATTCAAAAACGGGCAGGTCGATTACGTCCAAATAGTTTATTTTCAAAGTATTCTATAAACCTTGGGTATATTCATGAATCATGATATTTTTCATATTATGTATACCTACCGTTACAAAAATGCAAATTTCTTTTAGTAACGGGCACTGAGCTATGCTGCGGATAAACAGACAGACGGACACAGCGAAACTATAAAAGTAGTTATCTACGTAACCTTAAAAACGGTTTCATTATCCAATATTCAATAACAGTAAGTAGTTCATTACAATGAAATAATAGTACATTACGACACAACACGAGTGGCGATGTTTTAAAACACGACCGAAAAGAGTGTTTTAAATCGACACGAGTTACGAATTTCCTTTTTGCACGTGTCTCGTACGACGTTTTTTAGTACAGGGTGGCCCTCCGAAGTTTTGGACCTGACGTGAAATGAGCCACTTCTCGCACTAGAGCGTAAAAAATGCGCCATATGTACTAAAAAATACTTATTCCATTAAGTATATCCATTATATTATTATGTACCTAGTATACAGTACAGCATGTTTGCTTAAGCATATTGCAATTAAGTGATTGGTTGCATCGTCACGGACTTGCAACAGCACTCACCGAACATTAAACATGAAACAGTATGTGCTTCAAAGCCTTACAATTGATTATTTATTCCAATTTTACTGTTATGTTTACTTAAATGTGGCTTGCACTCAGAAGGGATTATAACAACACACATTTAAAATGCTTCATGGCTAACGAAACATTGAACATGGATTTCCATTATATTTTCTTATTTATGAAAATATAATGGAAATATGACTACTCGTAATGATTGTCCGTACTAACTGTCTTAATTTATATTACAGGGTGAACGATATGAAGTGTTATCAATTTCAAAGGACTGCGATTTTTTAGTTGCATCAATTTATTACTATAAGTAAAAAAAATAAAAATTTTACATTTTGTAATTAAATTTACTTTTAGTCAATAAATCTTTGAATGGAAAAAAAATATTTGCTCGCAGCACGTTTGTGACCACTGGGTAGTGGTATGTGCCAGTGAAATACGATCGCTTTCTTCATTGCATTTATACTAGCATGTTTAATTGCTCTCACCTTTCTCTTCAAAATAGACCAGATAAAAAGTCCGAAACTCAATGCACTGGAGAAATGACACGTGAAATTCAGGTTACAGCCATTTTTGGTTCTTATGATCCGAAGCCGAAGCTCAGTTTCGTTCTTATTTTGCGGTCTACGACCCAAATGTTTACGTGCCTAAGACTCCAATGCGGTGTCCAAAATATATTTCCGATAATAAGCCGCTATTACTTTGACACCGGACTTAGAAAAATCTACTTGGTAACACTTCATGTCGTTCATCCTGTAGTATGTCTTGTCAGTTACATAAACAGGTGGCCTTCTCGTGGCTAACCTTTTCTTTCAAATCAATACAATCGAAAATAGGCCGGTAGGGTAGGCGCGAAAAGACTGCGTGTGGCTGTCAAACAAAAGATGTGCTAAGGCCGTTGACTTGTCTTTTCATTGTGTCACATGAATGTTGTGTACCACCGTTGCCAGCGCTGATAATATCGATTTAAATTGCCAGTTATTGAAAACATTACAAAACATTACATTATTGTGGTATCCTGATTGTATTTGAAACGCAACTAATAAATTTATTAAAGAAATATGTTACAAATAAACATCGTTGGTAAACAGAAATACAATAAAACATTTCTCATTCACTAATTTAATTCGTTTTGAATGTCCAACTTATAAAATTTTGATGCTAAGTTGGAACTGTGGATCTCTGGAGCTCAATCAAATGTTAACAAATTAGACGTGTCTTTTCCTTTTGAGATTAGATTTAAATTTTACTGACAGATTTTTGTGGATTGGATCTTTTTTCCTTAACTACGTCCAATTGTGTACTGTAACTGTAACTTTAGCTTATTAAGTTATTAGTAATTCAGGCTGTAGGCAACGTATGCCGATAATTTTGATTTGGCAAGTATGTGTATACTATGATGAAAATTAATAAAATACACAGTAACAAAATGTATATATATATAAATTCCTACCATTACTTCTAATTCTGGGGTTTAGTACAGGCTTGTGACCATATCTCGATTTTTGATCGGCCCCATGTTGGGCGCCATTTATAACAAGACGAACTAAATCAATGTACAAATAAACTGAGGTCTATTGTATTAACTATTTATTCTACTGTTATTTGCATCCACTCGGGTATGGTGTACAAAGCCGATTACGCTACGGTACGTTCTAGAAGGAAGTGTGCCGTGGATTCGGTCGGATTACGCCGGCTTCCATTACGTGCAAGACAGATCATTTCATTAATATGTGTGATATATGTAATATTAAAGCTTTGAAACTGATAATATAATTGTTGAAATCGTATAAACTGGTATTTTATACCTTAAGCTTAGCATTTTATACCTTAGCTTACACTTAGTGGTCATGTCTCTTAAATGTTTAAATAACGTTAGCGTGGACAAGTCTGCCATATTTTATTTTTAAGGAAAGTCGGTCGTCATACGTGTCTTACACTGTTGAGTTAGGGGTGAAAATCCGTTGGTAGACGGTCTTACCCGCATTGACCTTAATCATAATATGATCATTGATCGTCCCGCGTTAACCGTTTATCGTCACTTTTGTACCTATTTACTATCGAGAAAATTGAATCCTGATCCGCTTTGGAACCGTGTCATAGTAAAATTAAAAAACAAATTGTACGACACTAATAAGAAAGAAAATTCCAATAAGAAATTCTTATCGACAAAAAAGAAATCTGATATTGTTTGTTGTTATTGGTTTTTGGCTTCATCCTCCTCTTGTCGATAGTACAAACTGATTTTATTGTTGACTGACGTTATTGTTGCTGTCAGGTTTACTGACAGCAACAATAACGATACAAATTGATAAAATATTGAAGTCTGTGTGTGATTGAATAACTGCAGTAATTAATTAATAAATACGCCTTGTTAAAACGCGTACCGAAAACCAATCAATGCCTCTTCATAAAAATAGCCTCTAGACCTGAATGTGTAAAGTGCATGGAAATAGGTCATTTGAGTTAAAAAACGTCGCCTCTTTCGCCGCCCCGCTTACATAATTCATTCAGTTTTTATGAGATTTTTATTTACACCTCTGGCTTTTTGCTATCACGAGGCGATCTAGGTTTAACAAGGCTATTTGACGCTGTGGGCACTGGTCTCACCGCGAGCTAGCTTTTGTTTGTGTTCGTGTTTATAGCTCATAGTTCATAGCTTAGTAGTTCGCGGTGAAACCATTGCCGTATGAGGTGTTTTCCCAAGCGCCATTGGAGAATACACTTCAGTTTCTATAAATTTAATATTTTCTAATATTAAATAGTCCAACACATAGTATGGTGTTTCTATACCGATAGAAGATACTCACCGGAGTATGGTCGCCAAAGATCACATCAAAATGATCTATGGATTTTTCACGTTCGTACTTTCTGACCGTGTTTTTTACTTAACTAAGATGTTAATATTGATAATTTACTTGGGTATGATTGATAAATGTGTTGTAGAGTGTAGACATTAACTTCTAGTAAGAAAGTTATCATTCGATGGCAAATACAAGATATAAATCTCAATAAATGCATTGTAAAAAGTGATACGAAATATACTTTAAGTATAAAAGCCTATTAATGTTCCAAATAAAATCCTCAAAAACTTAGTTGTGGTTAATACTCATCAATGTATAATTGACATAATTGTATATTCAAGTAACAACATAACCTCCTGCCCACAAGTGTCCTACCCAAAGGTTTAAAATTAAACAAATTTCCAATTAGAATTGGCAAAATTTGACCTAATGTAGGTGAGGATAAATAAACGAGAAACAAACACATTTTATCTTTCGTTTTTAGCTAAAGTTACTCTACCTTCGTTAACTTCTGAAGCATGTCTCGTTTTTCCAAATTACACCCACGAAGAACTGAGCATTATTTCTGTCTCCGGTATTCTTACCATGAGCTGGCTGCGTGAAAAACTTTAATGTCTGCGTTATGTTATGTATGTTAATTTTAAGATCACTTATGGAATTTGCTCACACTGTTTACTATGCACACTTTATTAAGTCGCAGTGTATTAACTCTAATTGTAATTCATTCATTTACTGATTTACTTATTATATCGACAGATTAGTGTTAATTCATAAATAATATTTCTGGTTGCCCTGAAAACCAGCGCCATAACTAAAGTTCTTTAGTTATCGGCATATGCTGAGTGGCATCCATTTTGATACTTTGTACTTAGGTTAAGCTTTAGATTAAGTTTTCTTTTTGTTTCTATTTTTAGCATCCAATATTTTTTTTCATTCATTCATTCATTTTCATTATTTACTTTCTACGCTCTCGACAGTCCTCAGCGACATATTGCTGCGAGATAGGCTATCCCTCTTTTATGAATATAGTCAATAAAAGAAGAAGTCTATCAGATGCATTCCACGATAAACTCCACCGATGTCCCGTACAAAATGTTTTTTCTCACAATTCTAGTGACCAGAGGAGCTGAATATTGCTCAAAAGATATATCGTCAGTTGTAATATGAATTAATGTAACCACCAAATGATGACTTTTCAGGAGGGCCAAAAAACGAAATGGACATTTATAAAGTATGTTGTATCTGTTTAGTTAATTATCCTATTGAAATGATGTTTATCTTGTTTGTTTTATTTTTGAGAGGTCTATTTGATAGACATTTACTAACTGCGACCACACTTATAGTTCAGGAAATGGCTGGTGCTTACGTTAAATATTTTCAAAAAAAATTGTAGATACGTTAACAAATCAATGAAAATTATCAAAAGTGGATTTCGGAATTTAGTGTAACTCACAAATTGAAACCGAATTGCTTATGAGCCATACAATGCAGACGGCGCTTACAGCAGTGATGTTTCTAAAAATATGGTGAGTACATTAGGAAAGACATGTCTTGTACTTACAAATTCGTACTTACGTTAAAATATTGTCTATGATTTTTGGAAACCTTTACATACGTTAATAAAAAACGTAGAAACCTAATAAAATGGCAAAGTTTTTGTTAACGTATTCGACATTTTTTTCTAGATATCAATATTTTATATACAACGTTCGATAGAGCAGGAAATTTGCAGTCGAACGGTATACTTAACTCAATTTCGTCATTTTGGTGGTTACATTAATTCATATTACAATCGACGATATATGAATGAATAACTCAAATCACTGTAATATACACGCGTTTCTACGGAACAGATCATGGAATGCTCTATCTCACCAATCATGTGCTAAGCCTACTGCCCGTCCCGCTCGCACTCGAGTATTGGTCCTAGCAAGAAGGATAGAAAGTAAGTTACATAACAATTTTTCATCACACCTGGATGCTTAGCCAAGTTGCCAATCGCTAGCGCTTAGTAGCGTATCTTGGTTTTCCCTCTCTGTCACTCTTTCATATTAGTGCGACGAAGACAGCTGCCTTTCGCTTACGATTAAGCGTTAGCGATTGGCAACTTGTCTAAGCACCCTGTTCGGTAAGTGCGCAAATGCGCTGCCGCGATGCGCGCCGTAGATGCGTCATTACGCCATGAAAACTAGAAATTGCTTTTTTTGTACCTACTTATTATTCTAAGTAGGCTGAAAATACAGAATTTGATTCTAGTTTTGGCACGTAAATTTGTTTTTTTTTTTTGCGCGTCATTCGTAATATTACCTAAATGTCAGTATTCCCCAATTCCCAGTATAGATTACGGACCGTTAGATTAAGTTTAGCTATCCCTATGGTTCCTTAGAATCCACTTACCGGTGCCTGACGAACCTAGCTGCTCATTAGGGACAATAGGGACCCTATCTCCCAGGGCCCCTGACATACTATCCCTCTTCCGGTTAACTCTAGTGTACAGTAAACCGCAGACAAATGGATATTAAGACGCGTAAAGTAGCTTGACGACCTAGTTAGGGCGTCTCTAAAGTAGTTCGAAGAAAACTACAAAAGACGTAAAATGGCAACTTCGTAAGGAAATACTTAAACCCTCCTATATGTGCACGGGTGAAAAATTGGCTATATTTTCTTTTTATAGGTATCTTTTTCTATCATATTTTACTGTCTTCTTTTATATTTTTTTTTTAGTACAGATGGTGCCTTTTATACACGCTAGTGCGAGAAGTGGCTAATTTTACGTCAGGTCCAAAACTTTGGAGAGCCATCTGTACTAAAAAACGTCGTACGAGACACGAAAACGAAATTCGTTAACTCGTGTCGATTTAAAACGAATTTCATAAATAATTTTACATAAAAAAAATAATGGTTTCTAGAAAGTCCACCATTTTGTCATTTATTTGTGAAGTAGCCCCGAGTCGTGCTTTCAGTTCATACAAAATATCAAATATAGAAAATTAAATTTATGTGACGTTAACTTTCTGTAGGTACATGGATGTGACAACGACAACTCACAAAACTATAGTATGAAGGGTTCACAGAAAAAACATGTCTGGCATTTTAAATTTCGGAAAGAAAATCAATCTTACTATTAACGGAACAAGGTGCAAATTCGCCCTGATTTTCGCAAGGACTTAGACATGTTCTTTCCGTCAAAGGGTCCACCCTTCATATGAGAAATACCTAGGTATTTAAAAATGCTAGGAGTATTAAGATTAATAAATGTAATTTTTAACAGTAGTTAGTGTATTTACAATACATGACATTAGGTTATATTAGTTTATTACAATGCTTTCGCTTGCCTTTTTCTCGTAAATCGAATTTATATTATTGTCACAAAGAATTTCAGTATCCAGTGCACTAAAGCTAATTTATTTAGATCGACAGACATGAAGATGAGTTCGGACGTTTCCATGAAAATACGAATGGAAAGGATTATTAATTACTGTACCCGTGTATTTACTATGAGCTGCCGCCGCGTGGTATTTGAAATGGAGTATACTCGCGCGTACTTTCCATTTTAGAAGAGGGTAATACCGAGATTCGACGTTGCACGAAAGTGCAAGACGTCGGAGACATTATTACCAAACTGAAGTGGAATTGGGCAGGACACATTACCAGGCAGCGTGATGGCAGGTGGACCAAAATGTTAACGGATTGGTGGCCGCTTTCAGATGGGAGAAGCGCAGGGCGTCCGACCGCTCGATGGGTGGACGATATTCGGAAGAATATGGGTCACTTTTGGATGAGGTTCGCTCAGGACCGGGACCAGTGGCGTACAAGAAGAGAGGCCTATGCTGCAGTGGGCGAATAACGGCTGAATATGATGATGATACTCGCGCATTAGTACGAGCGTGCCGGATTGAAAGTAAAGTCCGCGTTAATAACGCAGCGCAGCTCATGGTACGACTACAGATTGGTTTATTTTTTCATAGTGGCAACACATCCAATATGGCAATAACGCAGTCTAGATGCATCGACGGCACGACCTGTCACGGGAATGGAAATCTGGTTATTGAATGATCAATCTCAATTTCCACGGGAGGATTTTCCAGCAGATTTTTTCCTCCATTATCCATCCATCAAGTAATAATGGACGCGAGTTTTTCATTTAGAAACAAATACTGGACTCGTCTTGAGAGCATTTTGGATTCACTCAGAAATATTTCAGTTATTTTATACGTACAACTCATCTAGTGAACAATCACTAAATAAGTTCGTAACAAATAGCCATAATTATGTATACCGATATTTTTCAACATATTTTTCTGTATATAGATATTTTTCTAGCAGGAACGAGAGATTGACAAATTAAACATCGATAAAACTGTTATCGATAAGTCTCAAAAGTAATAGATAAATAAATAATGTGCCGTACCTTACAGACAACTCAGATAAGTTTCAGGAATGCAAATGGTATTCAAAACAACACATACTTTTTCTTATATCGTGTATGTACCCATCAAAAGTATAAAAAGTAACAGTAGAAATGTTCTAAAGGTATAGGAAATAATTAACATGAATTATATATTAAAAATAGCCCAGGTAGGTCCTACATTTCTTGTTTACCTAATTTTACGAAGTGAGAATAAGGCGTACGAGTACTTACTCATCGATAATCATTACGTGTCGATATTTTTTTTGTCAATCCCTCGATTGTGCTAGAAAAATGTCTAGGTATAGCCATAATACATGTAACATGAAACAAATAATACATAAAAATATATCTTATTTTGTGACCTTTGTATAGGTACGTACAAACGCCAGTACAGAATACCCGAGTCTCATAAGGAGGCCATGATGACGGTGAAACTTCAAAAGCTGAGACATACCGGTGGGGTGCTCGTTGTAGCGTCCAAAATGTCATATTAGATGGCACACCGCTTGCACGTCATGCGCACGTGTACGCCACGCACCACGCAAGCGATGTGACATTTAATATGACATTGACATACACTACAACGGGCACGTAATGCACACGCGCACACGCACGTGGTGCACATGCATTCGGTGTGGCTTGTCCTTAACTTTGACATTCCAACTTCCAAAACTGAATGGCTTGACTGTTTCTAAATATCGACACGAAATGTATCTTTTCTCAAACATGCAATGAAATATTGTCTTTACGTTCCTTAAAATAGAATCGGAAGTATCTCTTTTAGGGCGCAGTAACTCACTGGGATAGAAATGGAATTTCATAACACTTTTCAGGCGTAGGCCTGCAAAGAAACTTTTTTTTAATTTCGATATCATTGTCATTTTATTTGTATTTTTTTTGTATGTTTGAGAAATGCACTACACTAGCCTCGGCGTGAAAACGGATTCCCGGCCTCGTTACCTATCCGGCCGGGATATATATACCAACTTGGCCGGAAATCCTCATTTTCTCGGCCTCTGATGCAATGTGCTATTATTTCATGTTTTAGTTATTCAGGTTCATCTTTGTACAAAGAACAAGCACTCACTTTATTGTTCACGACAATCTTGTTTTGTAGCTTAAAATGACAATCACAATTTGAAAGGCCTCCGTATCATAGTTCGTTTAAAATCTTCATAAAGGTGGGTTTACACCCAACGAGCGAATGTTCATTCTATCCCCACTATGAAATTCGTTCGTTACACAAAATGTGATTCGTCGAAATTCGTTGATTTCGTAGAGTGGGGGATAGAATAGGCTTTCGCTCGTTTGGTGTAAACCCACTATTTCGTTTTCTTTCATTTGCAAAGAATTAACGTCCACTTTTAGTGTTAGTTTTAGTAAAATAAATTCTAATGTAATTTATAGCCCTTGATACTTCATTTAAGTAAACGAAGGTCACCTGTGATAATCCGCGAATATTATTTTCAATTTAATATTCCAAAAATCCTAATGTACCCATACCCGGGCATTTTCGCGAGAAGAGATTTTTTTTTTAAGGAAGGTAAATTTAATGTTTTTCCTACTCAGAATAACGAGTTCTTTCAATCTAGGAGAAAAAAAGTACAAGAAAAAAATGGTCTCACATTTTTCATACATTTTACATGCTCTCCACTTTGTAACCGCTGTACAAAGTGTTTGAAAAACGGTTACGTAATAGAAACAAAAATTTGGGACACTTTTTTCTCTTTCCTCTAGTAGGATCGAAAGAGCTCGTGATTCTGAGCAGGAAAAACATAAAAACCTGTTTCAGAAAAATAAGTTTTTGTATCTCTTCTCGCGAAAATGCCCACCTACTAACTTATAAAAATACCGGCAGAATAACCAAGTAAAATAATTACAAAAAGTAATATTAATTTTCATCAACCCTGGTAATACGAATTATTAAATTCCGCCGCCCAACGGGGACTTATCAAAACGTAATATTTCAACAATTAAGTCATTAAGGCACCTTGCGCTAATTAAATATTTAGCTGAAAGGCCAAGATGCCAGATTGTATTCATTAGACAGCCGGCTACTTGGGGGCGATTGGCCCAAGGCACCAGAAACTCCTTCTTAAAAAAATATATATATATTTCATGTTATTTGTGATGTTGGACTAACACTAGGTTAAAATCTTAAATTTGTTTGATTGTTTTGTGTTTGTAATTACTAATTAATGCAATATGGACATTGGTCTGAAATAAATTTATTCATTCATTCATTCATTAAGGGGGGTCTCTATTAGATTGTTTTACGTAAAGCCCATTCATCCTTATTTGTCTTATCTAGTAAACAACTTTCTAACCTAAAAGTACACGTTTTCTGTCGTAAACTACAAGTTCTTCGATTAGAAATAATTAAAGCATTTTATGAGAATTACCTTTGACTAAAATACGGAGTCAGGTAAGTATCTCGGTATAATTAGTCAAACATTGGCAGTATTAGAGCAAAAAAGTGTATTCGGCGGTCCGAAAATTGTTTACCAAATAAGACAACTAAAGATGAATAGGCTTTATGTATGTACTCGATATTCTCTGAGAATCGAGAAACGATTTTCAATTTTTTTTAATCGAACGGTTGGCAACAAGTTAGGGTCTGATAATGAGATCTTGGAGAAATCGGTTTTTTAATTATCGCGATGATATGCCCCGCTTTTCTGTCAATTGTGCATTCGCACTTACATGAAAGTTAAAACGTGATGAGTTGATGACTATATGATATAATAAACGGAACCATCATAAACCTACAGAAAATCGTAAATCTAGAGTATCTCACTCCAGCTTCTTCTTAATGGTGATTGAGATAGTTGGTAGACGTTTTCAATGTAGGGCATCAGATCAGTATCCATACCATGAGTTAGTAAGTATCGTTACTCGATACGTATAACAGTTTTCATCACACTTGCTGTCTAAGCGCGCCATTGCTTGCGTGCGTAGCGGGAGTAATAGAAAAGTGAAATTCCCTAGGGAGTAATATAAATGTCAGTACCTCATTTAGTAATATTATGTCTTAAAACTTATTTTTTTGTCGGCAAGTGTGATGAAAAACATTGTATGCTTCACGGTCGGTAAGCGGAATACTAACTCGAGTCATAAAAGTCCTCCGCCTAACGGCGTCGGGCTTTTAACACTCTCGTTAGTAATTCCGTACTTACCTCCCTTGATGCACAATGTACTATTATCACGCTCGTACTGGTATGGCTACAGCGGGCCTAGCCACGAAGCCATTCAGCAAGCGTAACGATAAACGAAAAGTGATAATACGTATTGTTTTTTTTTTACATTTAGACTTTGATAAATTTAACTAAACGGTTAATCTCACGTGAATTAAGTCACTACGTCCAACATGTTTCGGAGAGCCTAGGTCTCCATAATCTATCTACTGAGCTCGTGCTCACGCCAAGCGACTAGCGAGCGAGGCGCGTACTTTGCGTGATTTTTCGTTCGAATCTGTCATTTTGTCACGTACGATTGCAGAATTGCATCTTGGCCGTGTGGTGACGGCAGTAAAAATACATTTGTCACCATCCCAACTCCTGCGGGTGTCGTACGAATCGACCAAGGGATTGAAGTGTCACTGACCACTATTTGATAAAAGATTGATGATGGGCAGCAGCGTCATCATAGTGGACACATTACTGGGATCGCCAATCCGCTTGCACAGCGTGGCGATTATGGGCATTTACCTCCTAATGCGTTTATAAGCATATTTAATAGGAGAGGCCTACGTCCAGCAGTGGACTCTCGTAGGCTGATGATGATGATGATTTTGGATAGGCCTGCAGTAATCGCTATGCGCTCTTAGCTTGCAGCGTTCAGTCCCTCCCTGCCTTATCTGAAGGACTCTCCCTACTTTATCAGCTCAACGTGAAGGGCACTTGCCAGCGCTATGGCGAAAAGTTTACACTTACCCTAAGGACGTCTTTCTACAAAAGCTATGCTATATGGAGCTCATCATCATAATAGGCCAGTGGTAATAGGTACAGTAACCGGCTGGACTTGGCGTTTCCTATTACCTGGGTCGATTGCAAAACAATTGAAAATGAAAAAAAAAAAGATTTATTTAGGTATCTAAAATTAGAGCTTGTTACATACATAAACATTTTACTGATACAGGGGATATCTGATAAGCCTAGGATTAGTGTACTGAGTCCTAAACTAGGCAAACCTGTCTTATAGGAATCAGAAGAAATAAAAAATGAAGTGAAATCGCCCCTTGATATACAAACGATGATAATTGTAGTTACATAGTTAAAATGCCTTTAATGAAAACAGAATTTGACTCATAATTCTTGTGTTACGAAGTAAAATTTGTGTAACAACTTTTGATAGTGAAAAAAGGCTACAAATTCTTATAATATGTACCTAATGCACCTACCTGCTTTAATTCTTTAAATTTGCTGCCTTTTTCTACAGCTAATATATTCCCACAATTTTGAGAATGTTCTGAAACTTGTATATTGCTAGTTTAGTGTCAATGAAAATGTCTAGAAAATCTTTGCTGTGTAGATTTCATTGGTCATCAATATGTAATCTTCGAAAGTAGTTTTAGACCATCGCGATTATGGCCTAATTACACCCACTATGAAAGCATGCCCATTGCCCAGCGATGGGACTTTAAGTATAGGCAAAAATATTATTGTAATAAGCGTAGGTACCTACACCAATTCTCCCCGTCTTTTTTATTCTCGCCGCAAATGAATAGATGAATTCTCTGAACAAAATTTTAAAGGCACTCCTTACAAGAGGCGGAAGACTGCTCTTGGCTTGTATAATAAAAAAGGAGTAGTAAAGGCTGCCTCTTCACAATGCAAAGGAATTAAATATGAAGTGTCTCACTCCTTTTATTTAAATTTACTCTTACCGTACAAAGTCACGTCGCGTCAGTAGTTACTTGGGTTCTAGCATATCTCGTGTTTAACAGCAACTCGCCGCTACTCGTCTCTTTTAATCAGTATTATCGAATAGAGACGGATAGTTGCGAGTTGCTGTCAAACACAAGATGTCATTGGGGCATTTTATTTAAAGCTGTGGAGCTTCTTTTTTCAATGTACGTTTTTTTTGTAGGTTTTATTAGGTATGAATTCTACTTAGAATCACAAGCTAGTTTTACAAAAAGTGGGTTAAAAATTGTTACCCTTGTTAAACATAGCTACTGAAAAGTTAAGAGTCATCGCGCTTCTTTGGCGCTTAATAATATCATACATAATTATACTATACGTCAGTAGAAAACAAAAAAGTAAACAAGCCTAAAAACTGGCATTATTCCATAATCACGCACTTTTAGAACACAATATTTTTTTATTACCAACTTACAACCTTGAGTTCACATACATTTTTAGTTTAAATTATGGATAATTATTAGTAGGTATTAACGTATAAATATATCTACGAACGTGTTTCACGATATGTGTCAAAGACGTTAAATCCAATGGAAAGTCAGCCATATTTGTTTATATATTTTTCGCATTCTCCTGACGAATGGTTATAAGTACTCTTCATTGCCCCTTTTCTATAGTCTAAGAAAAAGTCTTACCCAATATGTAATAAAAAGCCTTCAGTAAAATACATTTTATAAAATACAAATTGTCGACCGTAGCTACACTAAACAGGAATATATTGTAACAGAATCCATCATAGTTAACACAGATTCATTCGCCGATAAAAAGGGTCCGTGTCGATAGTTCGATAAAACCAATGACTTGATGGCTTGCCTACAAGGGCGTTCACGTTGTATATTATTAGTATTACTCTGATATATTTCAGTATCTGGTATATAATATAGACTTATTATTGCCAAATATTAGGCCTTAATCGTAAGTAAAGTTTATGAAAGGGATCCCAACAGCTACACAAAGAATTTTAAATAGAAATATATAATATAAATCTTTTTAAAATTTCGAAGTCCACCGTTTAGCCATGTGATACTTATCTTTAGTAGAGCTACGCGTTAATTAACACGTGCGAACATTTTGAGAACTTATTTGTGATAAATAAAATAAATATCTTGGGCCATCTTACACAAATCGACCTAGTTCCACGGTAAGTTCAATTCAGGCTTGTGATGTGGGTACCAGGCGACGATACTTAAATACATATACAGCCATGACCAAGGAACAAGTATTTGTGACAAATAAATACACAAACAATGCCCACCTCGTAACCTCCAGCTTCGTAGGCAGGGTCACTACCAACTAGGCTACGGAGACTGACAAGTACTGATACATGCAAGGATCGGGACCGGTTTTTTAGAAAAACCTCGAAATAGCTCAGTATTTTAAAATGTTTTACACTCGTTATGTAGTACTCAACATTTTATGTAATCATTAACATCGTATTTTTGAATTACTCCATTAACAAAAACATTTTATACTGAAGAACGAAAAAGAACGGAATTCGAACCGTTCTTTTGTATGGAGAAAAAACCGGTATCTGATCCCTGGATAAATGTCTTTAGAATTTACCTGTCTCTGGTATCTGAAACATTTCATTACGACCGCCACGGCATATAATCCGAGCACAATAGCTCCATCTGTGTAGTTACGTATACATATATATGTATGGTAATTTTAGAAAATCGGTTTATGAAATAGCTGATAGTATCACGGTTTTGTGTCAATAGAACTTCTTTGTTAGACTATGAGCACGCTCGAAGGTTTATTAAATGTGTAGAATAATAGATTCTCTTAGAATTTCTGCCTTTTCCGCATATTAATCTATGTGGTCTCAATATTGCTTGTGCCTGACATAAAAAAAAACTTAATGTAACAACCTGTGACTAAAATAAAAAAATACCCTCTTTGTATAAATGATTACATCATCAAAGTAATAATCACGATTGTCTTATTTCAGTGCCCCTATTGTCCCCCCTCCCTGGATCCGCGCCTGGGTGGATTCTAAAAATCCATTTACCGGACTGCTTCACTACTGTTAAGGTGCGTTCAAACTAAAAGAGCATTCGCTGTCCTAACCTCCCACTCTACGAAATTCGATCGGTACATAAAACGTGATTGGTTGATTTCGTAGAACGGGCGCTAGAACAGCGAAATGCTCTTTTGGTTTAAACGCACTTTTAGACGACGTATACAACACAGATCACCGAACAGCACGCACTGTCGCGGGCACAGCTAGTATACCGCGTGTAAATCTAATACGGGCGATATATAAAACCCGGCTGAGATTAATTAGTGTAATCTTGGATTACAAGGTTTTTATTAAGTTACACTTAATTACGTATATGACCCCATAAATTTTTTTAAGATTTTCGGAGCAGCAATGCAGGTACGAACATTTGTTAATATTGATATGGCAGTTGGAGCATTCCGTACAAACACGTGTATATTACGATAACTTGGATTTTCTTCCGAAGTATTAGTTACTGTATATATTTTTGAGCAATTTTTGACTCATCTAGTCACGAAAGAGAACTTCGATGAACCCACAATTTCGAGACAAACCGTGTTCGTACGGGACATCGGTGGACTTTTTCGTGGAATGCACCACTTGCGTCATCTGCTTTTGAAAATAGCTGTCAACGAGCGTGTAACTTGAAGCGTGAATGAGCGTGTGTTGGTCTACATTGCGCGCCGAATTATTTTCTAGGTACGGATAATTGTGTTGCTCGTCAAGAGCTTCGCCCGTATTAGACTTACACCCTGTATATTTTTACAATGTCTCACTGCTGCGACCACAAAAGGTTTCGAAAAGTCACTCGCACGGAAGCGCGCTCATGTCGCATGTCCAACTCTTATTTCCCCTCTGTTACCATTTCCACTTCGTCTTTTTACCCACTTTTTCCCACACGTTTGTTTCAGTTAGTGCCGGCGCCGATTTAGTTGAATTTAAAACTTCAGCGCTACCAACTACGCAAAAATACGAGCGTTTTATTGAGTTCATATTGAATTTTATAAGCACTAAAAGGTCGGGCTGTATTTTTATTGTCTTCTTGCTTATAAAGCTTCCCTCGTTCTCCCGCCTACTTACCCCTTGCCTTTTCTTTTACATTTAGCGCCTGATGCATAAACCACTCGGCCACTCGTACTTCCACCTTCGGCGTTGGTAAACTCGGTATTTCTACTTTGGTATATGACATTTAATATTTAAAACTCTTTTTAGTTATCTGTGTACCTATAAGTTGTAAGTACTTAGTACCCGACGCTGCATCACTGTACCAATACTCTTCATTATAGCTTGAGATGCCATCGATAAGATAAAATCAACTATTAGGGCATTTAAACGATGATTAATGTACCTTTAATGCTTCATATCCCAAATTTGAAATAATTAGCTTATGCATTAATGACTTGCATAATTTTAAGACAGGCTGACGGTTGTTAGGACTGAGTGTTAATATTTCCAATGTCCCAATATGCGACATTGAAACTTGTACTGAAGTGCCATCTATTGGGACTGCCAGCAAAAGCACCTGACGCTTACTCATACAATAGAGTTGACTAAGAAAATTTGCAATTATGAGAAATTTTGATATAAAATAAATACCTACTATTTAACAAAACTAACAAACTCCTCTCCCAAAACACATGACAATACTTTGTGTAGATTTATATATGAGCATACGAAATATCGTGATTCAAATAAATATTCTCCTATGTCAAAATAAAATAGTTTTAGGTACTTCCACCTTAGTCAAAATAAAATAGTTTCAGTCTCAATTTTTCGCAATAGAAACATTTGAATTTATCTCAATGCATATTTTAAAGACAAACGGGTCTTAATCGCGTAAACTTACGTTTAATTATATCCTGACGTTTCGGCCATGACGTTACACCCGTGGTCATACACAACAGCTATTGGTGCTTGATACGCTGCACTATAGGTAGTAGTTAAATAAGGTACATTTTATTTGATATTCGATATTCGAATATCAAATATATTTTATCCTTAATATTCTAATTCAAGAAAAGTGCAGCGTCTTAGCTTGGAAACTCAAATGAACCACATAAAACATGTCCCTAGTCCATCTCGCATCAAAGATATGAAAACATTAGATTCGGCTGAATGGTCCGAACATGGCCCGTGTGGCCGATAAAAGCAGTCGTTTGCCTCTGATGATGACAGGTAATGGCCCATCCGTTATCGTCGACGCTGTCCAGTTAATAGTGGGGAAAATACATGTAACTAGACATGATTTACTGTAATATACCTGGAATGACAGGTAATGTATCGCTTTTGCAGATATGTGCGCGTTTGTATATCATACGCCAGTAGAAAAAAAATGGAAACAAATGTAACTAAAAACTTGCATTACTCCTATGGAAACTCAGCTATTATTTATGTTTTTTTTTACTGACTAATAGGTACATGCATGGTTAAAATTAAGTTCTCGTATGATACCTACTCGAAATGATATATTATGTCAACCGGAGGTCTAGCACATGATTGGTGTGACAGAATATCGCCGTGAGATAGACTTCCCGTCTTTGACTAATTATATTCATGAAAAAGGAACGGATAGTCTCATCTCGCGGCGAAAAACTGTCGCACCAATCATGTGCCAGGTCTACAGATGAATGATACAGGAACTTTTAACTTTTTTTAAATTGTTCTGTGTATTTATTTTGCCTATGTTTTGTGTACAATTAAGAATTTACATACATACATACTTTTTCCTACCGAAATGGAAGCAAAGGAATTTTATTACGGGCAATAAATAATAGAAATAATACAAATCTTGGTAACGCTTTTGCAGATATGTGCGCGTTTGTATATCATACGCCAGTAGAAAAAAAATGGAAACAAATGTAAAAACTTGCATTACTCCTATGGAAACTCAGCTATTATTTATGTTTTTTTTACTGACTAATAGGTACATGCATGGTTAAAATTAAGTTCTCGTATGATATCTACTCGAAATGATATATTATGTCAACCGGAGGTCTAGCACATGATTGGTGTGACAGAATATCGCCGTGAGATAGACTTCCCGTCTTTGACTAATTATATTCATGAAAAAGGAACGGATAGTCTCATCTCGCGGCGAAAAACTGTCGCACCAATCATGTGCCAGGTATACAGATGAATGATACAGGAACTTTTAACTTTTTTTTAAATTGTTCTGTGTATTTTTTTTGCCTATGTTTTGTGTACAATTAAGAATTTACATACATACATACTTTTTCCTACCGAAACGGAAGCAAAGGAATTTTATTTCGGGCAATAAATAATAGAGATAATACAAATCTTGGTAACCAGCAGGCCAAGCCAAAATGCCAAACAAAACTCAATACAACCCCCCCCCCCCCAAATAATACACCTAGTAGGTCCAGGGCCGGATTTAGGGGTGGGGGGGGGGGGGGGCAACTGGGGGGGCCCCCACAGTAGATATGTGAAAAAAAAATTTAGAAATACCAACTAGTAAACACTAGTAATTTTTTTTGAGTATTGAAAGTCATCTACTCCAAGTACTACATTTCAGCGAAATCATCAACAATTTTTCGGTGAAAAAAGCTCGGAAAACGGATCCCGTTCGTTAACGCTAAAATTTAATTTCAGAAAATTCTCGTTTCCGATTATATTTATATGTTTCTTAAATAATAAAATAATCTAGACTTACTACCTACCTACTTGTTTCCTCATATAATATTGAATGAAAAACTAGACTGAAAAAAATTGTCTACTTTTTTTGGAAAATAATTGGGGGCCAGGGGGCCTCCACTCCTTTGTTGCCCCGAAGCCTCTCAACCTCTAAATCCGGCCCTGAGTAGGTCCTGTAACAGACAGAACAGCGCCAGACACATTCATCACAATTAAGCACTGTCTCTTTCACTCCGCCGCCCCCGTGGTCGTAATTCACCAATGAACTGGTTTGTTTAACATCCGCACTGACTAAACTGGGGGGCTACCACGATAAACTAATAGTTACGATTCAGTTGAGGACCTAATTTGAATCGCGATGTGTCAGTTCCATAGATTTTTTTAATAGCCTGCTATTGTGTGTCCCACTGCTGGGCAAAGGACTCCCCTCTTGTTTTCCATTCCGTCCTGTTGTTGGCAAGTTCCCGCCATACACCGCAGAATGCGTCCAAGTCGTCCCGCTATCTCCCTTTCGGTCTGAATAACTGTCAAAACCTGACAAGCCAAACACTCGACATTATAGCTTGAGTTGCTATCGATAAGATAAAATCAACTATTAGGGCATTTAAACGATTATTAATGTATGCACCTTTAATGCTTCATATCCCAACTTTGAAATGTTGATATTGTCACCCTATAAAATAAATACTACTTAACAAAACTGACAAACCCCTCTCCCAAAACACATGACAATACTTTATGTAGATTTATATAGTAGCAAAATAACGTGAGTCGAATAAATATTCTATGTTGACATATTGCACACTAGTACTTCCAACTTGAAGTGGCAGTGGGCGGGGCACATTGCGCGTAGAACCGATGGCCGTTGGGGCGGGAAGGTTCTTGAGTGGCGGCCATGTACCGGAAGGCGTAGCGTGGGTAGGCCCCCCACAAGGTGGACCGATGACCTGGTGAAGGTCGCAGGAGTCCGCTGGATGCGGGTGGCGCAGGACCGGTCATTGTGGCAATCTTTGGGGGAGGCCTATGTTCAGCAGTGGACGTCTTTCGGCTGATATGATGATGATGATAATGATGATGACTTCAAACTTATATTTTAGTTAAGATAGTTTGTCCCAAATTATTTTTAAGTAGGTATATTAAATTATTAAATAATGGTTCAGATTATTCATGAATGCGCACTTTTGTTTCAGGTACGTTTTACAAGATTAGACGACTAGACAACAAACTACCAAATATAACCTAATAGTGAACAGGTATACATACACACGGAAGTATACAAATTCAGGTATGAGTAAAGCCTATGAAGATATATTACGAGGAAAATGCCCATAATCGCCCTGCGCAAGTGGATTGGCGATCGCAGTGTGTCCTCTAAGAAAATCAACGAAATCCAATAATGAGCTTAGTAGAATGGGGGATAAAATGAGCGAATGCTCGTTTGGTCTAAATGCACCTTATGATGACGCAATTATGAGGATTCATCAATAAATGAATGACATTTCTAGGCTGAATGACACTAGCCAGTGACTTGAAGCCCTTAGTCGACTCTTACGTCAACAGAAAGAGTTGGTGAGGTGACAAATTTTTATTGCCGTCACTAAACGGTAAAAAAGCTTAGCGTGAACACTAAAGTGCAGTGAGAACAGGATAAGTCGATCGATTCCAACACCGAGAACTAGCAAGAAATCCAATAAGCCTACGCCAAGTTTCACTTAATCAAACTGGAACTTGAGATCAAAGCATTCCGTGAGATTACCCGAGCGCTAGTTGAGGGCTTGAATATTCTCGACGATATAAATATTTCTCGAGTGCTGTAAGTTTAAGAAAGTTGGCATGCTTGAAGAAATGTGTGTAGGCTTATTGGCAATAGACTTTTTTTAATTCATAATATGGACGGAGTTTTGATTTTAATTTCAAATTATCATTATGACGATTCTACTGAAACATAATATAAAACGTATTAAAAATTAGGAAGCTTTGACCCAAAGTAAACAGATACCCGTCTTCTCGCGTATATAGTTTATGGGTTGTGTAGATTCAGAATTACGAGGACTATTTATTAAAAAAAAGGAAAGCGTTCTTAGACATTTTCAAAATGTTTTCAAAATTAGTTAATCTGTCCAAAAATAAAGAAAATATTTAATTTCAGTGATAATGATAACGTTATAAATAAATTATCAAAAGACATTACCTATATTGCACAAGTACTCTCAGTAGGTAGTTAATTAATACGAATACA
This sequence comes from Thaumatotibia leucotreta, assembly GCA_025490895.1. Lineage (NCBI taxonomy): Eukaryota > Metazoa > Arthropoda > Insecta > Lepidoptera > Tortricidae > Thaumatotibia > Thaumatotibia leucotreta. The sequence continues at coordinate 9,193 of JALPQI010008324.1, read as the reverse complement.
AATCTCTCTACTCTCTAATGCATATAGGTATGTATAATGAGATAATGAGTATTAATGGAGCATTCCATGAAAACACCTACTTTTTGTCGCATACGTTTCCCTGTGGTAGCTACCCTAATAAAATATGCTAGCTTTTAGGAAACACTGTCAATCGTAAAGCCTAGAAATGGTATTATTATACCGTAACTCAGCTTACTAATTTGATCTCTCAAAAGTATTGAAATGTCAGTGTCGCTTACGACACGTTTCGTCCGAATGCCCCTAATATATGTATTATATTCTTGTACACTTTTATATGTATAATATCAAGTTCTCCATAGTAGTAGTACTACTACTATACTAATAATAGCGCACTTGGTTTTAAATTGAACAGGCTATATCTACAAATTTGTTTAATTTAAACATAGTTTGGCTAGAAATTTACTCACTTGTGGCATCGACAGAGATAATTATACCGCCATACTAACTCAAAAATAGAGATGCATATTTTTCGTTCCTATTGTTAGTACCAAAATTTGGTTTGTCAGACTATGTAGCAGATATTTGTCTTAGGCAATACAGTGCTTCCAATGAACTACTATTTCCAATGAAACTCCTTCAATCTCAGCGATAAATCCAGCATCAAGCATTGTTGCAACGAAACATCGTTAGAAGCTCTCTCAAAACTAGTTCAATCTAGACAGAATTCCACCAGCATTCCAAATATTCCAATCGGAACTTAGTCCATAGTACAATTCCCGTGTCGAAGTAAGGAGCCGACTCACTTATAGTCTAAGAGTAGACCTACAGTACGTTCGTCGTAAGAATGCAATGAGTTGAACCAATGAAAGCGGCCACTAGTATAATATATATAATTATAGTGATATAGGTAGGCCTAATAATAAATAAATAACAATAAACTATTGCGCGACATTCTTACACAAATCGGCCTATTACCACAGTGCGCTCAATTAAGGCTTGTGATGCCAATCGACGATAAATGTAATAGATAGATACATATATTAGTTAGCCATGGCTAACAAATACATATTCGTTATAATAAACACATAAATAATGCATTCACCGGGATTTGAACCCTGAACCCATAGTCTTAAGCGGAGTCACTTAGGCTACTGAAACTGAACTACTAAATTTTGACGTTATCTTTGCTTATTTTTGTGTGAATATCAAAATTTTGTTATTAAAACATTAAATACATGATTTTCACATAAACTTTTTGCACTATTCCATAAACCCATGCCATGTGGACTGCCACACCAGTATCCAGCCATCAACGCTTGCATCTTAAAAAGTTATAACTATAACACTTAAACTTTTAGTGCAACCCATCCCATGAAAGTGTTCGAACCAAAATTCGGCTGCATTTGGAATGTTCTATTTGTTTTTATAACCATCTGATGAAAACTTTCGAATGATATGACTCTCATCTCGCTGTCTGTTTTTTATGACCGAAAGTTGGGTTGCATTTAGAATTTTTCAGATTTGATTAAGGTAGTAGTTACATTCAAACAACGCTTATTTTTCATCGGTGTCAATCTTCTTGCCTGGATTCTTTGCACCGGTATTTGGAAGAAAGAAATAAGAAAGAAATGTTATTGTTTAGCGTTTCTCTAATATTCTTCATAAGTGCATGTAATATTGATAAGTATAAGAATTCATTATTCATACTCCTTTTTAGGGTTCCGTAGTAAACTACGAACTCTTAAATTTTCGCTATATCTGTCTGTCCGTTTGTCCGCAGCATAGCTCCTTGGCCTAGAAATTTGTACTAGAAACTTGCAATTTGGTGTAGATATAGTTAGTTATTATGCGTACAAAGTGGTAGTATAAAATAAAGGGTCCGCCAAATAACATATTTTTTTTTAAATGCTATAAAAAAAAACTACTAAATATTTTCTCAATTTTTTTATTTTTATTGAATGTACAATCCTTCCGGTTAATAATGGAAAATAATTTCATTCGAATGGCTGCCTCGGCTGGCCATGCAGTAGCCTACACGATCGGTCCAATTTTTAAGCACATTATCGATTGTGTGCAGCTGTATTTCACCAATGGCTTCACGAATATTGTCCTTTAAAGCGTCAATTGTCTCTGGCTTGTCGGCGTAACACTTATCTTTTACGGCACCCCACAAATAATAGTCCAACGGTGTCAAATCGCAGCTCCGAGGTGGCCAAACGACATCAGCTCTGCGGCTGATAATGCGATCTTCAAAAACAGGGCGCAAAACATCGAGTGTAGCTTCGGCTGTGTGGCACGTAGTCGCACGCCGTCCTGTTGAAACCAAATGTTGCCAATATCCTCCTCTTCAATTTTTGTGAACAAAAATTCGTTCAACATGGCCCGATAACGGAGCTGACGGTGCTTCTCTTCTTCCAAAATCCGTACGCAATTTTCGTACACATTCTGCAACATTACCATGATTTTCAAAGTAATGTCGCAATATTTCCCAGCGTTGTTCAAGCGTATACACAACCATATTCGTTCAGCGGAAGGATAAAACTAATTATCTGTCAAATCAGACATGAGCTAAGTGTTACCATTCGCGAAATAAGCACTAGTTGAAAAAAAAAACGTTATTTGGCGGACCCTTTATGAAAAAAAAACCATTACCTCGAAGAGAGTATACAGTATGTATTTGATCGTAAAGCAAAGAAAGAAACACATTAATATTTAGATCATACTAAACAACTTTTACTATGGAGCCAAACTCGAATTCGTGAAAAAAAAAATTACTCTCCCATACAACGTGTTCATGATCACGCAATCAAAATGTATGAAAATGTCCAAATTTTTTTCGTGAATTCGGGTTTGGCCCCATAGTAAAAGTTGTTTAGTATGATCTAAAAATTAATGTGTTTCTTTCTTTGCTTTACGATCAAATACATACTGTATAGGGACTAGTAAAGTGGGGATGATTTTTTATTTTGCTGTAATTCTATAGTCGGACCCGACATAGTAGAATAGGTCTTTTAAAAAGGATAAGAAAGCTTTTTTCTAAAGTCTATATTTTCGGACATAACTTCTCCAGAATAAAAAATATTGTGTCCCCTCCCCCTCTAGCTTTTGATCCATGGGTCCAAACTGTTTCGAACACAATCGGCCTAGCCGTTTTCGAATAACTAACGGAACCCTATACAGTGCATTGCTCGACATACTCTTGGCCAGTTTTTTAATTAAAATCTCGCACACATGCCAAACCTATAGGACTGCTCTTAGTCTATAATGTGTGGAGCCACGAACTTTCCGGCTAAATGGAAGAACTGACGCGGTAGCTGAAGCGAAAAATAGCTAAAAACTTCGCTTGTGGGATTTAAAACTGTTTAGAATTTGCGCTTAAACGTGTTAGCGATGAGTTTCGACTATCTAGCGAAGTTTATGTAACCAACAGAAAACAACGTACAGTATTAGTAGTGTTGGGAATGTGCCAGTTATTATGTAGTATCGATTATAAGAGCTGCTTAACATTTACGTACATGTTTGTTTTTATGAAAAGTCGATAGAAAAAATCGAAGTATCAAGTATTTGGTATGTATTTATGTAAATAATGTAGTAAATTTTATTTTATTTGTAGCATAATACTTTGTTAACGGGTAAATCGGCAAAATCTGCTCAGCAAAATCAAGCCTCGCTGCTTATTGATAGCCCTAATATTCCCTCTTTTTTTTTAAATGGGCTTACTCATGGCCACAGACTAGCCAAGGGCAGAGACGCGGCCTACGATGGAGTATGTTTGCCTAGAAGGTGCCTATTCACCCTTGACTTGAAGGTTGACGGTTTATATGTCTTAAAATTATACAAAACAGACGGATGCATGAACAGGATAACTGCAGGTAGGTACCGATACCGAGTGCTTCTTTAAAGGATTAAGAAGTACATAAGTCTAGTTTTAGCATTCCACCACACTTAACTGTATCCCAGAACTGAATAAACGTTTAATTAAACGTACGAAATATTTATTACCTCATATAAATCGAGAGCATACCAACGAATCCTCGTATTTTGTAAATCGATAGTTTTGCGTCAAGACGGCGGGGCGAGCAAATGAGAAATTCCTGTACGTGCCGGAGCGGCGTGACACGCCGATACGCCGACACGCCGACACGCCGACACGCGAGTCACGCCGATAACGACTGAATCGACAACCTGATTCACTCGATTGAGTTGAACTAGTCGAAATTAGTTTGACGCGGAGATTTCTTATTGAGGATATTTCGCTTGCAATGCTTGCAGTATTCCAGATGGAGATCAATATAGGTATGTGAAACTATACAGGAAAAATATTACTTGTTTTTACTGTTCCTAACTATGTAGTATCTTCTAACCTTTAAAGTTAGCTTACTTTAAGCAATTAATTGAAAACTTAACGATTATCACTCATATTTTCACTCACAAACGGGGCTTAATCGTGTTAACTTAACCTCCCGCCGCCCAGACAGTAATATTTGCCAATGAAATTTGGATTGACATTGCAAGAAATAGAGTAAAATTTCTTTTGTTTCAGGAGACCTTTTTATAGATCTCTGGGCGGCTAGAGGTTAATACGTTTAATATTATCCTGACGTTTCGGGTATGACGTTAAACCCGTTGTCTTGATTAGGGCATGGCATTTCACAGGTATGCTGTATTTCACGTTCCATAGATAAATTTCCGAGACCATGGAATTGTATATAGCCCATTTATCCTTAAGGTGCATTCAAACCAAATGAGTATTCGCTGTTCTATCCCCCGTTCTACGAAATCAACCAATCACGTTTTGTGTAACGATGGAATTTCGTAGAGTGGGGGGTTAGAATAGCGAATGTTCGTTTGGTCTGAATGCACCTTTAGACGATCTATTTAGTACTTTTAAACAACTTTCCAACCTAAAAGTGCGTTCTCTCCCTCGTAAAATACTTTTTCCCCTCACTAGCTCGTAAAGTGCTCGTTTATCCTTTAATACGAACGTGTAAAAACGCATATTATTCACTTGTGTGGCAAAGTAATAATCTTGGTTTTGGAATAACAAAACGTAAAATGCTCATGGAAATTGTTCCATATTAATGATAATTAAATAATTTGTTTGAGGATTTAGTGTAAAATATAAACCTTTATATAATATGATGATTTTAACATATAAATCCTAAAATTCCATAAGTAACAATTGTTTTAGTGAATGATGATAAGATGACTAGATGCAATCACAAAACGCAGAAAATGTCAACGTCAACATTGTCAAAGAATATTATAGGTTATAATCTTTATTTACCGACTCGAACACGCATAAAAATAGTAAACTAAACAACTTTCAGGGTGTTCTGTTATAATTTTGTAAAAATAATGAATGAGAATGATTTAATAATGCATTGGCGTTGGTGTGCAACTACAGGAATGTGTTAAAATCGTGCTGCGTTTACTTTTTCGTGGTAAGTTTACTGCGACAAAATCTTGCATTAAATACATGATGCATTTGGAAAATTATTATCACTAACCCGATGATGATTGTAATGTGAACAAATATAGAATCCTTTCGCTTGCTCGTGTTTCAATTTCATACTCGCGGGTAAAATACAACTTTGCACCCTTGTATAACAAATAACTATTTTCTTGCTTAAAAATGCAGCAATCTAATTTCTTGTTATAGGCAAACATAGCAGTTTTAAAGCAGAAAAGTGTATCCTTCTTGAACATCCAAAGTATACAAATTAGGTAGTTTAGCATTTAAAATTTAGGTTTAGAGTAGTCTAGCTTAGTTTTATCACAGGTTGACTTGCTTAGTAGTTAAAACCTAAATGAACGCTGGCTGGGTAAGATAAGAATAGACAATTACGTGTTTACTTAGAAAGTCGAGCGAGAGAAACAACTACAAAGTTGAGAGTTATTTTTGATTTTCTTCTATTTTAATTCAATATTATCATTTTTAATTAAAGTAGGTAAACATAAGTAGACCTACACATACACATATGTATACACAAATTCCTCAAATCTTCATTCATTCATATATTGATAGGTTACTTTAAGTATCTTTTCCGAATTTTTGTTACCTGCAGTACAGGCTTTGGCTAGTGCAGTGCAGGAACCAGGCTATATTTTATTGTTGTAAACCCATACCACGAATAAATGTTTTATGTCTTAATAAGTTAGAAATTCCTTGTCAATTAAATATTATAAATTATAATAGCCTGTTTAACTGTAAACGTACAGTACCATGAGATTGAAAAGTAAAAGTAATGTATTCTATCGCCCTCGCACTGACGCCACGACACATTGGAGCAAGCGCGATGGTCTGTTTTATGTATCGAGAAAAACGGAACATTACCGATACTTATAAAGTCATGGTACGGCTACAGGCAAGAAACATTTTATGACACATATCGTTTCTAATCGAATATTTTATAAGAGTATAAATATTATGTAAATACTTATTTAATGCACATTTATCATTTAAATACTGTACATATTTCATATAAAGTGTAGTTCAATGTCACGGGGAATGTATTTTAATCGGCATTCCCGTTATTTGTTGACGTGATGTATTGACTGTATACACAGATCACTTGCCTATGTACTCAACAGGTGGAACTTTATACTATAACCAGTAATTGGAGAACTTTCACAAAACTTGTAAGTTTATTATTGGAACACTTACAAAAAAAATAAGAATATTATTGTCTATAAAATGTTTATGACTGTAAACGTTGATTTGTCTATTTATGGCTTCGAATCCCGATGAGGGCATCACCTTTGTCTATTAGATTAGAGTCATACAGTGTTTGCGCAAACGGGCGTATTTCCTGTGGACATAGAGAAAGTTAACGGTTTTGGGACATACAAATTAGGTTTTGACTGCATAATTCTTAAGAGCTAGAACAAGTCCAACAAGAAAGTTAGGGGTCTAGAGCCCTTAACATTCATAAGGGTTAAGAGTTACCAACCATGTCAACCATATATACTATATCAAGGTGTTTATTTAAGTTATAAGATCAAGATATTTAAATGAATGTTTGGTATCCAGGTGGGGTAAGGAATAGATAGATCATTGCAAACTGTAAATTTTAAGATTTCGACAGACAAGAGACAAGTTCTTCTTTGTGGACCTTCTATACTATTTTTACTGTGTGTTCTGTGTACAATAAATAATTAACATACATATTCTAAGATGCGGAGTCTGGAAAATGATCTAGGGCGTATAATAACACCCATAGTGCTCCGTTAACGTAAGCTATAATTTGCCTACGGGCGGGTGTGCTTTCCATAGGTACTGGTCTCACCACGAGCTACTAAGCTATGAACTATCGATCGGCTATAAAAACACGAACAAAATATACGCACTCCCATATAAAATAAAAGAGACACGGCAATATTCGCTCAGCTGTCAGAGAGCCTAGTGTAGGTAATAACTTATAAAAAAACGTCTCGTTCGCGTTTACGTTTTCATCGTCATTTGTAGAAATGGCGATGAAAAACGTAAACGCGATCGAGACGTTTTTTATAAGTTAATACTTACACTAGGCCCTCAGGTATCATTGCCGGACGAGTATCGCCGTGTCTCTTTTATTTACACGGGAGTGTGTATCTTTTGTTCGTGTTTATAGCCGCGTCAATATTCCTTTCGTTGTCTTGTTTCATACCACTCTGTCACGCTGTTAGTTGCTGTTTCGACTCAGTATATTAAAAAAAATCCGGTGTACTTGTATTTCTTTTTCACGCTAGATTTTAATCCATACATCAGAAATTGAAAACAAATCATCATCTCATACAAAAATCCGCACTGCGTCACGTTTTTTAGGGACACAAAATAAGACAACGATAAGAATTTTGCCCAGCAATCGTAAACGAAAGGCAACTAACCGTCTTTGTCGCACTAATAAGAAAGAGTGACAGAGACGGAAAATCACGATACGCTACTAAGCGTTAAGGTGCATTCACACTTGAGACCAAACAAGCTTTCGCTATTTTATCCCCCCACTCTACGAAATTCGATCGTTACACAAAACGTGATTCGTTGATTTCGTAGTGAGTGGGATAGAATATCGAATGCTCGTTTGGTCTGAATGCACCCTTAGCGATTGACAACTTGGCTAAGCAGAAACACCATATTCAGATATTTGTGAACACACTGGCAGGTCCGATATATTTGATGTCGACTAATACTTAAGTATCTATAGGTATTATTATACCTATGTACCATTTAAAGCTAAAACGCGTGGAGTCTAGCTTTCAAATCTATTTTCGTAATTTTCATTTCGTTACTCCAAACCAATTTATTTTTCCTTGTGAATATTTTATGCTCCAATGAATTGTTCAATTCAACATGTTACGAATAAAAAAAGTAATATAATTGGTTGTTTAGGTTGAATTCGATATATTTAGGTGATGTAACCAATATCGCAGCCCCAATGTTCCAAGGTTCTATCTTGTTCTTTCATCGATTTGAAATTTATACATTGCCATTGACGCCAAGTCCAGTTTAAATTCCTCTATCGAACCTAATGAGTATTTCTATCAATTTTGTCCATTTTTATAATTTTGAATTTATGGGCTATTTCTACTCACGAGCTCTTTCGACCCCAAAAGGAAAAAAAGTCCCAAGATTTCCATCAATTTTCCGAATTTCCTCCTTTGTTACTTTTATACAAACCGTATGGAAAATGGCAACAAAATAGGAAAAAACAAAAAATGGGATAGAACTCGTGATTCTGAGTAGAAATAACCCAAAATTTAACCATAAGTGAAGGGTTCACGGAAAGAACATGTCTCTAGTCAATTCAAATTACAGAAGGAAAAACCACCTTACTTTTAACAGAATAAGGTGTGAATTTGTCATGATTTTTTTAAGCAATGGACATTTTTTTTTATTGGACTCTTTAAGTATATTCAAAATTATGAAATGAACAAAATAAAAAGAAATGCTCTAATATGTAAGTCACTGAAAATGTTTAACTTTAAGAAATAAAACCTACTCCATGATTAAATTTGGCGAACAGCAAGTGATAGGTACTTAAGTGACTCGCACATCCTCGTGTTTTATTCCGCTAAAACACTCGATCACAGCGCCCAAAGAAATCCAACAGATAGCTATCGCGAGGTGACGGCTATTCATTGGACCTAAAGTCCCATCTACTTATCGCGACGTCTAGGGCTTCCAATTCGAATATTCGAAAAATTAGAATATTCGGTTCCTTTTAGGTTTCGAATAATACGGCATGGGATA